>PVJD01004662.1:0-131624 GCA_004026545.1 Mormoops blainvillei
TTGTTATATTTGAAGCATTTTCCTTAAAATATCCACCTGACCAAGGTCCAGAACATTGTCTACAAATAGTTTACTGTGGTAGAAATTCTAGGAAACTTGGAGGAAGATAAAATTACTAATTTGAATATTTTCTTACTTTGTATTTATCCTTTGAATTAGTTTAGTACCTTAGCTAGTGGTCACTTGAAGGCTGGTATAATAAATCTTTCAAGGACAAGCTATATTACTGAAGAGATTTCTTGGAAAATAGAAATAGTTGAGGGGGGTCAATAATAATACTGGAGCCATCATAAAAGCTTTAAGCTGGTTGAGATCATTAATACATGCCCAGGAGGAGGTCAAACCACAGAAAGTTGTTTTTAGAAAAAGATACATCTGGGTGAACACAAACTTCAGCAAAGGTTGGAGATAGGAGACAGAGAAACAAAAGGAAATTTAAATTAAAGATGTTTAAAATATAGTTATACCAACTCTACAGTTTTATTTAGGCTAATGCTGTAAACTATGCAAGTTAATTAGAAAATATTTCTGAGTCAGTTAATCCAAATGCTAAAAACCCAGAATGATAAAAGTTGTTTTTACCATTCTTCAAGATTCATCAGGCAATTTTTAACTCAGCTGAACAAACTATAGATGCTTCATATATCACTAATGTAGACTTCATAGAGAAGCAAAGCGAAACCTAGTGTTTGGCCCTAAAACATTTTACAAACTACTTGGGATGAAAATATACATACGATAAACTATATGTGAGTTTATCATCAGAAAGAATGATACAAACAGTAAGCTTAATAAAGGATCAGAGAAATGAAAGATCAGTGAGGTTTGCCTAAATTCAGAGGTAGGGAAGGCTATTGTGTGGTTCAGAAATGATGACAAAAACAGCCTGTCAGATAGAGGATCTGAGTGAGGAATCATGAAGAAAGTTGGGGAGGGCCAAAATTGTGTAGAACAAAGAAACATTGTTGGAAGTTTTCTTGTAAGCGCCTGGCATGATAAATATGTTTTGAAAAGATTAATTGGAAAGGATTAGAAAAGGCAAGACAGCCTTTCAGTGTGCTGCAATAACTCAGGCACTGACCTATATTTCTCATTTAATCCTCACTTTTCTGTCTGCATAGAACTGTCCCTGCAGACTGGTATACCCTAGTCCTCCTTGTAATCCATTACCACTTCTTCCCCCATGTTCATGCCATGTGCCAGTGGTTCAATGGAACGTGGGATTTTTTTAAAATTTTTTATGTTTTGGTATATTTTATTGAGTATGCTATTACAGTTGTCCCATTTTCCTCCCTTTTATCCCCTCCGCCCTGCACCCCATCCCATCATCCCCATATCTCTTAGTTCATGTCCATGGTCAGTATGTATAAGTTCTCTGGCTTCTTAATTTCCTATACTATTCTTAGCCTCCCCCATCTATTTTTATTTTTTGCCAATATTTTCCCATCACCACTTTCCCCATCCCCACCCACCCCTACCTCCTACCCTCAATCCTTCCCCAATTTGGCTTTGTCAGTGGGTCCTTCACGCATATTCCTTGATGACCCTTCCCCTCCCTTTCCCCATTACTCCACTCTCTATTCCCCCGAGGTTACTGTCAGTTTGTTTTTCATTTCAGTGTTGCTGGTTATATTTTGCTTACTTGCTTTTTAATTTTGTTGATTAGATTCCACTTATAAGTAAGATCAAATTGTATCTGCCTTTCATCGCCTGACTTATTTCACTTACCATAATGCTCTCCAGTTCCATCCATGCTGTTGCAAAGGGGAGTTGCTCCTTCTTCCTTTTTGCTGTGTAGTATTGTAAATTTACACAATTTTTTATTGTGTAAATGTACCACAGTTTTTTTGATCCACTCATTTACTGTTGGGCACTGAGGTTGCTTCCAATTCTTGGCTATTGTAAATTGTGCTGCTATGAACGTTGGGGTGCATAGGATCTTTTGAATTGGTGTTTCAGGATTCTTAGGGTATAATCCCAGCAGTGGAATTGCAGGGTCAAAAGGCAGAGATCCATTTTTAGTTTTTGGAGGAAATTCCAAACTGTTTTCCACAGTGGCTGTACTAGTCTGCATTCCCAACAACAGTGTACTAGAGTTCCCTTTCTTCCACATCCTCATCAGCACCTGTTTGTTGATTTGTTTATGATGGCCATTCTGGCTGGTGTGAAGTGGTATCTCATTGTGGTTTTAATCTGCATCTCTCTGATGGCTAGTGATGCTGAGCATCCCTTCATGTGTCTCTGGGACCTGTGTATGTCCTCTTTGGAGAAGTGTCTGGAACATGTGGGATTTTAAAAGCCTTTGATTTAAATCCCAAGTCCATCACTTAACAGTAATTTAACTTCCCCAGACCTCATTAAAAAAAAAAAAAAGAGATTGCAACCCTTTTGGGGAAGTTTAAGTATGATGAGATCACTAAACTGGAACTTTATACAATAGAATGAATATAAGCTTGTGGGTGGGTAATCACAATTTCTGTTATCTCCATTTTCTAACATCATGACTGGGTCTTAGTACAGACATCATAATTTTTTAAATGATTATATATTTTAATATTTTTCATAGGGTTTATTAGTACACAGAAAACTTTCTGATTTTTTTTTTCCTTTGGATGACCACATGGACTTGGTTAATGATAATAGTACTGCTAGGAAAAAAGCAAACAAAACAAATATGACTTCAAAAAATTCATAAAAATCTCAACAAAAACAAAGAGAGAAAATTTAGAGCTAGAAGCAATAAAATTTTCTACCTAAGGAGAGAAGAATGAAGAGGTTGAGTGAAAATAAATCCTAGACGTAACAAAATAATAATGGATTTTAAAGAGCAATATTTATTTCATGTTCCTTTTTTGCTCAAATAGAGAAATGCAGAAGTAACATTCCAGGTTTTGTGTGGCATTATTTTTCAAGCCATTAGAGTTCCAGCATTTTTTTTTTTTCAGTTCTGCCACCCTTGGCTAATAGATATCAATTTCAAGATCACAAATGGCTGCTGAAATCCTGGTCATTGTTTTTGTGATGATCAGAGGAAGTTAAAAGTGGCAAAAAGTGGCCCATACAAGTTGTTCAGCCCCTTTTAAAGGGAAAATTCGTAAGGGTCCACTCAGCAACATTTGCTTATATAATATTGACCTCACAGCTCTAAGAAAGTTCGATCTGGTAATTTTAACTACCTAAAAGATAAATCAGGAGTCTATTATTGAGAAATATTTGTGAATACTTATAATAAGAAACCAAAAGTCTTTTTCTTATTAACTGAATTGAGGAAATGGTATTTTGTAGAAGTAGAAATATTTTGGTTAGAAACAACTTTAAGTGGAATTTTGTGAAGTACTGACTTTGAGGATAAATGAATGAGTGAGCAAATGAATAATGAACTAGAATTCAGATGTTACATTCATGAGATAGCTGAAAAATAAGATGATGCTGATCCTTGTAGTGACCAAGTAACAAAGCAAAGAAAATACCAAATCAGGTATTTTCAGTATAGGAGAGAACTAAATATTTGTATCACATTTGCATATATATTTTATTATTTAGTGGGTTGTCTTTTCACTCTGATTGTGTCCTTTGATGAACAACAGTTTTATGTTTTGAGGTAATATAATTTATCTATTTTTTCTCTTGTAGTCTGTGCTTTTAGTGTCATAACCAAGAAATCATTGCCACATCCAATGTCATGAAGATTTTCACCTATGTTTTCTCTAAGGAGAGTTATAGATTTAGCTCTTACATTTAGGGTTTTAATCTATTTGGCGTTAATTTTTTGCATAAGGTGTTGGGTAATGGTCCTACTTCATTCCCTTATACATGGATATTCTGTCCCAGCCTTGTTCCTAGTACTTCAAAATTCATGTTCACCTGGAACTTCAGAATATAAACTTATTTAGAAATAAGGTCTTTGCAGATGTAATTAAGATAAGGATCTTGAAGTGAAATTATCTTAGATTTAGGGTGGGCCTTAAATCCAGTGACTGGTACCTTTATAATAAGAGGAAAGGGTTCAGAGAGACACAGGAGGATGCCATGTGAATACAGAGACAAAGATGGCAATGTGTCTACCTACCAAAGAGTGCCAAGGATTATTAGGAACTACCCAAACCTGGGAGAAAACTATGTAAAAGATTCTCCTTTGGAGCCTCCAGAAACAATCTGTACCATAGACACCTTAATTTTGGATTTCTGCCCTCCATAATTGTGAGAAAATACATTTCTGTTGTTATTTGATAGCATGTTTATAAAAATTTGTTATTGTAGCACTAAGAAATGAATATAAGTATTAAATCATTCATTCCTCATAGCAACTATATGAATTTACTACTTTTACCCAGTCTTATAAATGAGGAAACTGATGCTACAAGATATTTAA
This sequence comes from Mormoops blainvillei, assembly GCA_004026545.1. NCBI lineage: Eukaryota > Metazoa > Chordata > Mammalia > Chiroptera > Mormoopidae > Mormoops > Mormoops blainvillei. The sequence goes on from PVJD01004662.1 coordinate 4,373, forward strand.
TAATTTACCAAAAGTACATAGCTGGAAGGTGATAGAGATGGATAAGAACACTCTAAATCATTAGAAATATATTATATTGCTTACTAATCTGGGTTATTTTTAGTAATCATATACAATCAAATGCACATACCTAGCTCCATTTGCTAGCACCGATATCAAGAATGGTAGCTAATTCTTTACTTTCAATCTTGTACATTTTAGAAAAAGGTTGCTAACTGCATTTCCATATAAAATATTTCAATAAGCTTATATATTTTTAAAAAAAACTTGTTTCTTTCTATCAAGATTTTAAACTTGTCACATAATGTAGTGGAAGTTTACTGCAGCATATTTTGATTATACATATTTAGACATTGCTTTTTAAAGAGATCTAAGGGAATCTGAAAAAAAAACGAAAACTAAAGCAAATGGTAAAAATCCTTCAGGCAGGACATATCAGAGGAGTGAAAGCTAGTTTTCATTGTTCAAATAATTATTCTCCAGTGCTTCAACATTTCACATGTTATGACTGGTGAAAAATTACAAGGCAGTGCAACCTATTTAGTAAATCCAGATTTTTGTAGAGCAATAATGAAAACAAAATCTTTATTATAATATGTGTTTTGATCCAATCATAAATTAGTAAACTCTTTCCCATAAGATTTGTAGGAAACTCACCTAAGGCCCTCATATATTTATTTTAGCAATAGTATGTTTATAAAAAATAAGTTGTATACCTTAGATTACCTGTAAATGTTCTTTCTTTTTTGTCTTTTAAAATTTCTCTTGCAGAAAGTCTTTCTTGTTGAAATAATTATAGTTTTTACAGTCTTCAGCATTTTAAAATAAATACTAATTGAATAGCCTATGCCAAATATTTTTACATCACTATATACCTATATCTTGCTCTCTTTTGTTGCTTAAGGAATGAAAGTAAATTTTTCTAACAAAGTATTTCTTTAAATTGGAAATCACTATGTATACTTTTATGTATTCTTTTACTTTCCCTCAAAAAATCTTATTAACTCTCATAAGGTATCATTGTCCTACCAAAGTGAAGTATTTAACTGGAGTTATAAAAAGATAGCATTTTTATAAACTTGTTCTCTTTTCTCTATCCATCTCCTGTACACATTTGTAACGTAAGAAAATGAAGTTAGAAATATAAGAAATAAAGAAGAAAACATATAATTCTCCATATACAATCTTACATTATCAATAAAATAATTCTCCTTTATAATCTTACACTATCAATAAAATAATTCTCCTTGCAACAGATTTTTATTGAGCATCGACTAAATGCAAGTCTACTATGTGCAATGAGGTAAATAGAAGTTGAAATTTTATTAACATTATAAAAGACAATTAAATGCACTTAAATTATTAGTAAATTGTTTTTTAAAGTCTGCCCTATAGTTAATTGATTTTCTGAATTTATAAGCAAATTAGGTAATATGTTTGTGTCCCTTTATTCCCTTTTAGTGGCATTGATTAGTAATGATGCACATAGTAATATTCTTTTTCATTTTTAGTCAGTAACACCTACTTATAAATGTACATTGTGTGCAAGGCTCTATATTTAGCTTAATGTGTTATTCTAAAGAATTCAAAGAGCCTAATATGACATGCATAATTCATCAGAAGTAAAGATCAATGGATGATTAGAATATTATAGAGTATAGATTATCAGTTGTAAGTGCCATCAAGATTGCTCTTCATAGAAATACTTAAAAAATGTAGTTAAATGTGAATATTACATGGATAAAGATAAACGGGTTGGTGAAATAATAATATTGCTAATAAAAGCATATTCTAAATTACCAGAGAATGTTGTTATGAAATGATATTAGTGATTATGGAGACACTGCTTCATTAACTATACTTGCTATCAGAGCAGTAAGCATACATTGAACTTTAAAGGCCAGAGAGTAAAAGCTAACAAGTAGAAGGACCTCAATACTATATCAGGAGATTTATTTTATTTTGAGGAACAACTGAAAGTCACTTATGGTTCATTAGGCTGGGAAACATGGAACAACATAGGATTTCATAAGACCTTTCCCTCTGAGAGCATCACAAGAGTTTAGAAAGAAGATTATCATCAATTAACAATTTTTTTCCAGTACTTTGCCGAGAGGCAGTAATGGCTTGAGCTGAGACTCTGTAACAATGGAGCAAAGGGAAATTCCAAGAGATAGTGTGATGAATAGTACTTGGTAATTACTCAAACACAGGCGACAGAGAGTACAGATACAAAGAAGGCTTGAAAATAAATAGAGATTGTTCTATGACAAAACAAAGAGTGACTAAAAATCTGTCTAATCACAGTGTTTATAAAAAACCACATTGCAGAGTTCACTACACAAACAAAACACATAATTCTCCATATACAAAAGAGGTTCAAATTTTAAACAGCATCATTGACTTTTGCACATTATTTCAGTGAATCAGAAGACAAAATACTTTTCCTGAGTAATTTTTGCTGCTCTGTTACTTTGTACCAACAATAGTCAGTGGACTGAGCAGCTATCTTTACCCAGAGAAAGATTACAGATGAGGAAGTGTCAGTGTGGGAAGCTATAACATGCGATGTTTTGAAGGGTCACCTTGGTTCCAGGGATGCTTAAGTGTTTCTTCAGTGACCTGGAAAATGGAATAGAGAATAGGCTCATCAAATTTGTAGATGAGTTCAATCTTCTGAAGAGAATAAAGGCATAGCTCCTCATGAAGGATAGATTGAGTATTCAAAATGAACTTGGAAAATTAGAAAAGCAGTGAGAAATGAACTGAACAAAGTTCAAATAGGTCAAATTTAAGGTAGTGCAGCAGAAGATAGACTCAACCTCAAATAAAAACAGGAAGAAAGGTGATTTGGAATAATATTGGAAATACTCTCTACAGCATTATCATGACAAAGCAGTGAGGAATGATGCCTGCATGTCAAGGACACAGAACTAAACTCACCACATTCCAGTACTTCTTGTGAATTTAAAATAGGGGCCCAAAAATACTCACGTAAGATTTCTTTTATTTTGCACTTCAGCAATTGTTAGATATCTACTAGGTGACATTCTTTGTTTTGTTTTAGTGCTTCGTAACAAATAATGGGAAATAAGTCTAGTTTAAAGAATTAAGATCAAGCAAGTTAGAGAAGAATATAAAAAACAATTACAAAAACAACTACACTTACAAAAATACTTTATTCTTGAATATAAAAATGTTCTTAATCATATTATTTCCAATATTAAGTCATTACCAGCTATGTATGGCACTGTGTCAGGTATTTAAAATCAGTGGCGACTAAAAGAGAACCACTGACCTCAGGAGCCCTTAGTCTAGGGCAGGGGTTCTAAAGGTTCTAAAGGTCCAGATTCAAAATATCATAGGTTTTGCATCCAACTCAACTCTGCTGTCGTGGAGCAAAAGCAGCCATAGGCAACATGTAAACAAACAGGTACGGTTCTGTTCCCATAAAGGGGGGTTATTTGCAAAATCAGGCCACGAGCCAAACTTGACGCCTTGGGCCATAGTTTTTCAGCCCTTTTGTTAGTGGATAAGATAGTTGTTACACAAATTGTTACACATGATATAAATTCAAATATACAGGGTCTCATGTGAAAGAACACCCAGAGATGAGCAAGAAGATGACGTTAGAGTGATTGTTTGGGAGGATTTCACTGAGAAAGGGACATTTTAGATGTGATCTGAAGACTCATTCATGGTTGGCCATTCCACACATAAGGAAATTGAGTGCAATGGCTCTGGGGCAGAAAAAGGGCCAGGTAGCAAAAGGTATCAGAGAGTCTACTGTGTACTCAACCTGTTCTAAGAGACAGAAGTGAGATGGTAAAGGAGTACAAGTTGCTGCCATTCAGACTATTATATTCCAATGGTCAGTTTTTAATATATATATAGGGGTGTGTGTGTGTGTGTGTGTGTGTATAGATGAATCAAAGAATTTCAGATAGTGAAAAATACTGTGAAGAAAATGAAATAAGTTGATGTGGTAGCATGATTTGGAAGGAAGGGGTCATTAAGTTTATGGCATTCTATCTCACTCTAGGGAGACACCCTTGAAAGCACTGGGTTAAAGAGTTCTAACCCAAGGAAAGAGCAAATAAATGCCAAGTCTCGGAAGTAGAAATGTTGTCATGAGTAGAGCAAGAAAGATAACTGAAGTGGCCAGAGTATCTCATGGATAATGGTGACATTTACTGTGATGGACAAGACTGAGAGAGAAGCAAAACGAGGAGGAAATGTCATGAGTTTTGTTTTGGTTGTGTTAAGTTCAGGATGTTCCTTAGACATCTGATCCAAGATTCCCAATATGGAGTTGCCTATGTGAATCTATGCCTCAGAGCTAAGGAAAAGGTTGGAATTGAAAGGATAGGTTTGGGAAAGAGTCATTAATACATAAAAAGTCGGTATGCTTGAGTTAGGTAGACAAGGGGGACTTTTGAGAAAAAATGTAAAAGGTAGGAAGGTGACATGATGCAGGGACTTGCAAGCTATGTTTAGCAGGTTGTATTATTCCAATTGTAGTAAGAAAACCGTCATGTTTTTAGGCAGGGGAGTAGCATGGTTCAATTTATAGTTGAGGCTTGTTATTTATGGATTCCTAATTATCTGTAAATTTTGTATTACCAATTTGTTTGCACACTACAATCTGTTGGTGATCTCCCAGTCAGTATCACAGTGCTTTCATGGTCATTTGCAGACACACAAAGCATTGACAAAACTCAGCCTCCAGATGTGCACGTCCAGATGTGAGGTGGAAGAGATGTTGCTTTGCCTTCTAGTCTGAGCTCTCATGCTGTAAATAAGTATCCTTCACGTGGTCTATTTAGTATCAACTGTTTTACATTTTTGTGCTCTTTGTTGCTGATTTTGCTATTTAAAAAGCCCCTAAGCAAAGTGCTGAAGTCCTGTCTGGTGTTCCTCCTAACTCAAAAAGGCTGCATTGTGCCTTATGGAGAAAATACCTGTGTTAGATAAGCTCTGTTCACACATAAGTTACACTGTCGTTGGCTGTGAGTTCAATGTTAATTAATCAACAATATATATTATTCTATAAGTTGTCTCTAACAGGAAAAACACCTAAAACAAGATTATATATTGATCAGTTGATGACATTGTGTGAACAAACTTTTGTAGGAACCGAACCCTGTATTTCCCCTAGGAGCAATGGTTCAGTATTCATTAATTTAGTATTTGCACTGACTTTATACAACATAACCACTGTGAATAACAAGAATTGACTGTATAGCTCAAAAAGGCTACATTGAATTATACTGTGCGACAGTTGAGTTTATTGGAGGGAAGTTTTTTCTATAGTTGTATAAAACATTGGCAGGGCTTCTTTAGGGAAGAAAAAGTAATTCCTTTTTCAAAATGTGTGTGTATATATATACTAGTAATTGAGAAACTTTAGCCTTCAGATTATATATAGCAGTTGGTTTATTTTATTTGTCATTAGATTAAATGTAAAGTGAAGTTTCAGTTGGCTTTTTCTACCCTAGCCTTGAAGTGAACAATACAATTATGTGCACATGTGAGACCAAAGCCAAGTGCTTAGCGCATGACAAATAATCCTTGTTTCAGTAAGTGTTAGCCTCCGCTGCTGTTGTTGCGGCTGCTGTTCCAACAGCCCTGAGTAGAAATGCCGTATTTCAACCCTGAGATGACACTCTCGAGGGAGGGAGGTGGCAACATTAAGCAGTTTAACCAGTTCCCCAAAGGTAGATGTAATTCACAACAGTCTCTGCTTGTGCCTGCCATTCTAGCCAGCATCCCCTTCTGTTGGTGTCCCCTGGTTGGTACTATAAATTATATGCTCATACTGCCCAGAGGTATTTTGTAAACAAAAATACAGAATACAGATTTAGTGCTGGAGCAGCTGCCACTTAACTCTGGAATCAGAGTTAGGTAAAGGTCAAAGAATTTAAGAGTGTTCAGGCCAGTGTCTTTTAAGCAAGAAGCCAAGAAGTGATGTCTTATACAAAGGTCAAAGAGCGATTTTGGAGCTAAATGCTAGAGATAGCTAGAAGCTATTAGAGATGTTAGAGTGGGGTGTTCTTGCTGATAGGGCTGGAGGCCTGTGTTTATGGTGGCACCATGATAGGAAGGAGGTGACAGGAAGGTGGCATAAAACCAGATTTAGAGCAAGTCAGCAAATTAGAAAATAAAAGAGCAAATTTTTTTTTAAATGTGAAAAAATGCATAATCACAGAGATACAATGAAAATAAAAGGGATTAAACAAATATAAGCATAAAATATCAGTTTTGTTCATAACTTGCTTTATTTCTTTAATTCTTTCCATTTCCTGTTACTTCCTACTTTTCCTTCATGAACGCCAATATTTTAGAAACTTATTCTTTGGAATTTGAGCTCATAATTATCTATGTTATCCTCTTCTCTGTTTACCTCCTGCTTTCCTCTCTACCTCTTTCTTTGTTTCAACTGGCTAAAATAAAATATTGTTTTTATGTTTGTGTTTTACTTTTCTTCTGGATTGTGATTTGTTTTCTTTCTTAAAGAAAGAAAGGTTACTATAAGTTTTGTTTTTTTTTCCTGAGTGGAAGACTTATCTCTGTGCGATGGGGCTGCTGACCACCTCTCCTGCATCTAAGAGCGCTCTCCTCTAAGCTGCAGCCACCCAGAGCGCTCTCTCGAGCCTCCCTGGAACCAGATTTCCATAGTTTCAAGAGTCGTCTGTTTACAATTCCCTTCTCTTTGAAGACCTTCCCTAGTCTTTGTTACTTCTAGTCATTACTCATTTCTTAGCTTAAATGTCACTTCCTCAGACAAGCCTTCCCTGACTGAACCAATCAAAAATTTTTACTGATGAGTCTTTTGTAGCAGCCCTTCTCCTAGGTAATGGACTATGGTAGTGAGTGAAAGAGATAAAAACTTCAACCTTCACAGAGTTTGCAATCACTGCATTTTGCCATGTACAATGTGTGCTTTTTTTGCCCAAATTTTTGAGGAAAAATAAGGATACGCATTATACACGGGTAGTACCTGAAATACCTTGTATCTGTTCTTGTGTTTTGTAATTATTTGTTGCATAAAATTTCTTGTACTATAACATGTTAAAATAAATGCCAAATTTCCTTTATAATACAAAAAAAAGTATCTAAATATAAATTAATTAATTAATTTAAAAAATTAAAACAAAAGATGTTTTTCCTGAAAGTTTGGACCAAAAACATGGGCACACATTCTTCACAGAAAAATGAGTTATGTGGGAAGATGAAAGCTGAAATATGAAGTAAACTCATGTGTTAGGTGATCAGAGCCATAGAGGAAAATAACAAAGGGAAGAAGTATAAGGGGGCACAGGTAGGTTTGGGCTTTATGGGGGTTACAAGTTTAAAAATATTCATGGAAGACCTCTCTGGGAAAATAGTATTTGAGAAAAGACTGCAGGAAAGTGAAGGAATAAGCCATGGAAATCTGGAAATCAGCCTGTTGGCTGAGGAAGTGTTAATTCTAAAAGCCCCAAGGAAGAAACAGGGAAAATTCAAGCTGCGCAAAGGCAATTGTAGATGAGGGCAGAGAGGCGAAGAAGCCGCACTTTAAACCATTCCGCCATGGCAGCTGGGCTAGAACTGCGCTGAAGAAGAGCCAGGGTGCTATCTAAAGGGGACCCGCTACGTTCATCCTTTCTTCGGGTTTTTTTTTTTTTTTAATCTTTCAGGGCATCCTCTTCTTTCTCCTTCAAAAGCACTTATTAAAATACACGACTATGAATTCAATTTTATATTAATTTATTTAGCATTACCCCTCATCCTTTGGAATATATAGGCTCCCTCAGGGCCAGGGCAATCTCTTTTATTTACTAGTGACATTGTTAACAATTTTGGTTTTTCTTTGGTCCACTGGTATTCAGCCCAGTTGAGTGCCTGGACCCATAACAACTATTGAATAAATAATTGCTGTTGAAAGGTTAAACAACCCTGGCATGCATTATCTCCACCTTAGAAATTAGGTAATTTTGTCTCGGGGGAGTTAAGTAACTTGACCAAGTAAAATCGGATAGTAGGAATTAAATTGAGGTTTTGGGTTTTTTTTTTCCTGATTCCAAAGGCAAATGCTTTTAATCAATGTGTTATTAACTAATCTTTTTATAATTTCCTCTAACAATATGAGTCAATATTTGTCTTATAAATTGTCAAAAAAGATTCAAATTCAAGTGATTCCTTTGATTTTCTATTTTAACGGGAACATTAATATTGTATGTACTAGTTGAACACTGCATTTCCCAATATTATTCAAAGAATGTTATTCCATTACATGGTACAATGTTTATATATATATATATATATATATATATATATATTTATTTATTTATTTATTTATTTATTTATATATATACACACACATATATGAAAAACAATCTTCCCTCTTCCTTTAAGAATGATGGAATAACTTTTAAAAAACAATTGTGGTTTTTGTTTATGGCAGCATTCAGGTCTCCAGGGATTGTAATCTTTGCAGTACCTCTTAGGCTCAGTGAGCAATAAATAGAATCACATTTCCAGGAGGTTACCTAATATTATAAAAGGCTTTTGCTGAATCTCAAGTGATCTTCAGTAACATTTTACTGCCCTGTTGCTATAGCTTTCCGCATGGAAGTGTATACAAGCTGTATGAACGTCTTCTTGAGTGAACTTCAGTGGCCATATATCCTTGGGTCATCTGTCCCATTAAGAGAAAATAATGTATTTACCAATGCTCCTCAGAATCTTAACCTAGACTTTATTTTTTTGTATTATGAAAATGAAAAATTATTGCAAAGTAGGCTAAATTAATGTTTTTAAAAGTTACTTTTATGTTTTAAAGATTTTATTTATTTATTTTTAGAGAGAGGGAAAGGGAGGTAGAAAGAGAGGGAGAGAAACATCCATCCATTGCTTCTGGTAGGTGCCCTAACTGCAGACCAAAACTGCAACTCAGGCGCGTGGCCTAACTGGGAATCAACAGACAACAGACGTTTGGTCCATGGGAAAACACCCAACCAACTAAGTCATGATGATCAGGGCTAAAGTTACTTTTAAATATAAGTCTTTCAATGATGTATTTACCTGTTTATAACAAGCAAAGCATCAATTAAGCATTTTCTTTTTAAATGGTAAAATGGGGAGGAAATGTGATATTAAGAATTTCAGGACACACTGTTAGAATCTGAAAACTCATAAAAATAATATAATCTGATCTAGACTATTCATGTGTTTCTACATTTGATACTGGTGTTTATAAGGAGGAAAAAAATCAACAGGAATGGCAGAAAGAAACACTTCCTAGTTATATTAAAGATTTCTTATTCATAATCTCAGAAATACCACCGCAAACACCAGCTAACCTGTAACTGAGAATTTAGGCTGGGTGATACATTGTCTCCTGAGCAATGAAGTAGCTCAGTTTTATCATGCCTCTCCTCCCTGAGTCTGTTAGTAGCCAGGCACAAGTTCCAGGGGACTAACATGAGGCGTTGAAGGATTGTTTATAATTTCTCTCATCCTGTTTCCTGCTCAGGAACATATCAGAAATATAAAATTTTACCCAGATAGTGTAAGTTTTTCTCATTTTCTCCTTATAGCACAAGGAATCTCTATAATACACCACTAATCAATTCTTAAAATTCAATCACCCATTGAATAATTAAAATAATGTAGATGATTTTCATTACATGATAATACATCCAGATAGCTAATTGTATTTTACATTAATTTTATATTTTCTGTGAAATTTTTAAAGTTTATTTTAAAGTTTATGAGGTTTCAGACTTCTGGAGTTTATCTATTTTCCCTGTCAAAAAAAAATTGAATGAGTGAAGTAGGAAGTAGCAATTTACCTAGAAGGATATTGTTAAAAGAACATTTTGGAGACACAGTTGTAGCCTTAAAATCTCTCTCCCCGTGCCTATAACGTTTCCCCCATTTATATGTTGCCTCAGTGCTGTGGACACACCAGCGTTTTTATAGCTTCTGATACCCGGGGTCTGGTATCTGCTTCTTTCACAGTCTTATTTATTTCTTCTCCATGTCTTGCCACTTAGAAAGAAAATCTATTTTATGAAAAATATTTCTCCTACCCTTGGGAGCCCCAGAGAAAGAGGCAAGAGGTTGAGACGGCCTGTAGCGTATTGTTTATGGCAGTATCCAACAAGCAAGAGTTTGTATGTCTGCATATGCTACAAGTTTCATTTTAATTCAGCCCTTGGGACCTTAGTCCAATAGTGCTGCCAAAATCTACGCTTCGAAGTTCAGTGATAACAGAGTCTGAGGACAGAACACTTTCCAAAGTGTTCAGCCAATAGGTGGCTTAATTTTTCTTCATATTTTATCCATTTGCAAATTTAAATATATATTATAGAGTTTGTGGCTCTGTTTTATGATTAAGCCTGATAAGTAAATGCCTATTTATTTTTAATAATAATATTAAATTATGTGTTTATTATACATTACTATGTTATGTACTTTTCCTTTGTTTACAGTGCATTTAAATACACATGACATCTATTCTCCTGTTTAGGCATTTGAACCATTTTAAACACAGGTATACTTTTTTTTTGGTGAGTTGAATGCTTCTTACACACAGTGAAATATGAAATGTCCAAACATACTGTAATCTCCCATCTGAACTGTTGCTTTCTCTGGATCTGTTTCAGGGTTTTTTGGCCTAAGCACAGAGAGGTGTCCGCTGATTTTACAAGCCAAGCCTGACATATGTGTTTTTCCGAACTCTAGGATGGAGTAAGGAAAGTTGCTCACATTCAAGTCAAAGCAATGCTCAGGGGAAGAGCAAGTGCGCTCACCAAATCTGTATTACACCTGATATTCTAGGGTGAAGGCTTTATTTTGTGTTTTTCTAGATCAGCTTATTCATTATTACTGCAAGTAAATCAGATATTTGTTTTTGTACTTTAAATGATTGTGAACCTATAAGCAGCCTACGTCAATGTAGCCCCCATTAAAAACAAAACAATGTACAAGCTTTTTTGTTTTCTTTTGTTTTCTCTTTTCACTGTCATGTAGTCAAAAATAAGTGGTAGGAAAACATCTATAAATGACTTTGTGGCGTTTTCCCATAATATTCTTAATTTACCTCTGAGCTAGAAATTTTTCCCAGACTTGTCATTTCTTATTAAAAGCCCAAGGAAACGAGATACAAAGATTTTACTTATATTTATAACACACATAGCTTCTCAGCTCAATTTTAATAGTAAATAAAATTTTTTAAATTCAAATATGGTATAACTTCATTATAAGTTTATCAGAATTGATTTACACACTATTCACCTAGTTCAAATAATATGGTTTTTAAACAGATCCACATGTGTAGACTGAGTAATGGCAGATTCAATATTCTTTGTCTCACTAACAGTTGCAGCCCAAAATAGGTTATCTAGGCCCTCTCCACTAATGTCAGCAATTCATTTCTGGAAATCAGAAGTTCTGCGTGAAAAGGATTGCTGAAAGCCCATTTCCTATTGTTTCAAAGGTAGAAAATATGTTGTACTGCACATCTATCTCAAGTTAACCAATTGTCTAAAATGACAATATATAATAACAAACTACCATTGTAGGATAATACATGTTTTTAAAATGTTATTTTCTGATTAACAAAAGAATAACATTGGTCATTTAAAACATAAGCAGTAAATACAGTGCCCTGTCCTGTTTGCATACTTTACAATAAACATTCATTTACGATGCATGTCAAATTTATTTAAAATTCAGACAGTGATATACAATTAAAAAGGAACCATGTGATTGTTCTGGTTACCTCCTATAGCCAAACAAGTGGCTTAAAACAGCAATATTATTATCATAAACAATTGTGTTAGTTTACTTGGCTTAGCTGGGTAGTTCTAGCTTAATGTTTCTTGTGCAAGTGTAGTTAGATGGCAGCTATCATTGTAGTTATCAAAGCTGCAACTGGACAGAACTTCCACGGTGGGCATGGATCTGGCTGGCAGCCGATGCTGGCTATTGGCCAGAAGATGGGTGGAAGGGTCTCCCGGAGCACCTACATGTGATTTCTCTGTGGAGTTCTCATGGCAATAGTGACTTCAAATATGAAACAATATAAGAGCAATCATTGTAACAGGTCCAGGCAGCAGCTGTAAAGCTTCTTATAATTTAGTTTCAGAAATCCCAAAATGTTACTTCTGTTGTATTTTTTTACTTATAAGCGAATCGCTAAGACCAGTTCAAATGAAAGGAGAGGGGGATTAGATTCCGCCTCTTGGTGCACATGGACATACAGAAAGTGAAGTAACTGGTATTGAACATATTTGATATTACCTATCGCAAAAGTTGACAAACTACAACTTTCACATTAGAACCTATCTTGCCACCTGAGTTTTTAAATAAAGCTTTATTGTAGCACTGCCCCACCCATTAATTTATATGTTGCCAATGTTGCTTTTGTTGCTTTACAAAAGCAGAGTTAAGATAATTGGGACAGAGAATATATTTACTTTCCAAGGTATTTACTGTCACCAAAGGTTGCTGACCCCTTCTTCCACAGTAATTTCCTGGAATTAACTAGCTGAAGTGAAGTCTTGAAACTTGCAAACAAGTTCAGAAATAAGATGGAAAGGGATGGAGCAGTAGCTGTAACTGGGTTTTGAAGATGATGGTTCATCAGGTGAAGGACAGGTAATTTTAGATAAAAAATTAGAGGATCTAACTGGGATTTTCATTAGTTTCGTGCTAACATTACTGAACGCTTTTGAAACCTTTTTAGGGGATTTAGCATTTGCTTTTGAATTTTAAAATCAAGGCAAAATGGAGCTTTGCTTACACTTTTTTTAAATGCTTGGAGATCTGTGGATGTTGTTACAAGAGACATCAGGCGATTTTCATAGAAAGCTGTTCATCCTGCATCCGAAGATGATGCTTATTGTTGCATAGCCCACACTCCTTTAAGTTGATGTCCAGTGTTTTTGGTGACTGCTCTTCCAGGATTTTATCATTGCAGATCTTCTTCAGACTACTATTGCCACTTTTGAGTGAAATTTAAAAGCCCTTGATATTTTTTTTTTACCTCCTCAAATCCAGTTACCATTGTAAATGCTACAATTCCCTCTTTAGCATCAACGATGTTTTCAAAGCTTGAAATCGGCTACATATTGCAGAATTTGTTCCATTTGTAAAAAAAGTCTGTGTCATGACTCCGCAATGAACTCTAAAAGCCTTTTTTTTGTGTGTAAAAGTTTTTCCAAAGGTCTTTCAGTGACGTTTCTTGGTTGGCATTCATACCCTAGACTACGTGTTGCATAGGCAAATAACAGCCCATAAAGAATGTAACACCCACCTCTTCCAAACAGGCTTGGATGGAAGAAAACTACTGGAATGTTGTCACCATGTTACAACACCGTCAGAATGTCCAGGAACATTGTTGATACTATGTAAAGTCTTCTTTGTAAAATTTTGTTTGGCTATATTCTCCTTTGTGAGACACATGAATTAGAATTGTATATAATTCACAAAAACCTTCTCATCAACCAGTGTTAATATTGAAACTCTGGACAGCTAGTGATGTTCTTCTGAGCATGTCTTGAGGACATAGCAGTTTACAGAATGATGACTACAAGGAGTTTGAACTTAACACCCAGCATTTGAATTGTCGTCCCTGGAGGCTTTGTGATCAGATGCTTTTTTTCCCCCCTCATAACTATAAAATAAATACTGAGAAAAGCATTCACTCCAAAAGAAAGCAAATTTTTTACACTGTAAAATTGTACAATTGATCAGTGGTTTGGCCTCATATATATGTATTTTTAAATGAAACAAGGATTTGGAGCCTACCTCGCTGTCAGCTGCAGCTGCTTTTCTTATTGTTTTGATAATTAGTGTGACTTAATTGTGAAGCACGATTCGAGTCTTGCTCTGTTAATAGTTCATCTTTCTCCACCTTCGGCTTCTCAAAAGTGTTCACTTTCTCTTAGATTAACATGGTACAAAATGAAGTGTTTTGATCATCCTTGCCTTGATACCCACTTATCTAGATTTTTATCCAAAGGTTTTCTAACATAGAGCGGTGTATTTTTGTCCCACTACCAGAATGCCTTATGAATTTTTATTTATTTTTTTCACTCTTTGTTGTCATATTACAGAAGCTGGTGACTGAAGTGCACAGTATGCACATGAAGTTTTTGGTGGCTCTCTGTTGTCAAACAATGTTATTTTCATTTTCTCTTCTATTGTATGTGCTTTAGTTCCCACACTCTCCTTTCTCAAACATTTAATGACAATTTACAACATAAGGCATAATCGTAAATAGACATTATTGAAACAAGCTCAGGGTATCTGTCTAAGGTGAGAGAATGATGATAGCAAGTATGGCCCTCTTGGTGCAGGTGATGTTTGACATTCACATCCCTGTATCAACACTCAAAATACTTCTTAAAATATCTACCTGTGATTTTGCTAATCTATAGTTATATTTAGCATATAACATGCAATTTTCCCTCCATATAATTTTGTAAAAATATTTATTTAATTATATACATATGTATGTTTTCCTCAATAGACATTAGTAGAAAATTATATCACTGAGATATATTTATAATTTAAGGAATTTTTAAAAATATATTTTATTGATTATAGTATTACAGTTGTCCCATTTTTTTCTCCCCTTTATTCCCCTCCACCCTGTACCCCTCTCCCAGCAGCATTACCTTCCCTTCATTCATGTCATTGGGTCGTACATATAAGTTCTTTGGCTTCTCTCTTTCCTGTACTATTCTTAACCTCCCCCTGTCTATTTCATACCTATCATTTATGCTTCTTATTCCCTGTACCTTTTCCCTCATTATCCCCCCTCCCCCTCCCTGCTGATAACTGTCCATGTGATCTCCATTTCTGTGATTCTGTTCCTGTTCTAGCTGTTTGCTTAGTTTGGTTTTGTTTTTGTCTTTAGGTTCAGTTGTTGATAGTTGTGAGTTTGTTGTCATTTTACTGTTCATGGTTTTGATCTTCTTTTTCTTAGATAAGTCCCTTTAGCATTTCATATAATAAGGGCTTAGTGATGATGAACTCCTTTAAATTTACTTTATCTGTGAATCACTTTATCTGCCCTTCCATTCTAAATGATAGCTTCCCTGGATAGGGTAATCTTGGGTGTAGGCCCTTGCCTTTCATGACTTTGAATACTTCTTTCTAGCCCCTTCTTGCCTGTAAGATTTTTTTTGAGAAAACAGCTTATAGTCTTATGGGAACTCCTTTGCAGGGAACTGTCTCCTTTTCTCTTGCTGCTTTAAAGATTCTCTCCTTATCTTTAATCTTGGGTAATTTAATTTTGATGTACCTTGGTGTGTGCTTCTTTGGGTCCAACTTCTTTAGGACTCTCTGAGCTTCCCGGGCTTCCTGGAAGTCTATTTCCTTTGCCAGATTACAGAAATTTTCCTTCATTGTTTGTTCAAATAAGTTTTCAATGCCTCGCTCTTCCTCTTCTCCTAGCACCCCTATGAATCAGATGTTGGAATGTTTAAGGTTGTCCCGGAGGTTCCTAAGCCTCTCCTGATTTTTTTGATTTCTTGTTTCTTCATTCTGTTCTGGTTGAATGTTTATTTCTTCCTTCTGCTCCAAATCATTGATTTCAATCTTGGTTTCCTTCCCTTCACTGTTGATTCCCTGTGTATTTTTCTTTACTTCCTTTTGCATAGCCTTCACTTTTTCCTCTATTTTGCGGTCATACTCAAACATTTATGTGAACCTCCTGGATTACCAATGTTTTGAGCTCTTCATCTGATAGGTAGGCCATCTCTTCATTACTTAGTTGTATTTTTTCTGGAGTTTTGAACTGTTTTTTCATTTGGGCCATATACCTTTTTTCTCAGTGCTCCTGTTATGTTGTAAGGGGTAGAGCCTTAGGTATTTGCCAGGGCAGGATAATCCACGTAGTTGTGTTGTGGTGCTGTATGTCGGGGAGGAGTCTGAGAGGGAACTATGCCGCTTGGTCGGCTCTGGGCAGCTTTCAGCCACTTCTCATAAGCCAGTTGGGACCTTCTGGTGCTGATTCCCCAGTGGCTGGATTTGTGTACATTCTAGGATCCTATGGATCTCTCCAATGAACTCTCCTGTGAGGCTGGGAGTTCCTCCCGCAGTCACAACCCCCACAGCTTTTTACAGCCAGAGTTTTTGAGGTTTTCTTTTCTCACGCTAGAACCCTGGGTTGTGTGGTCTGTCTCGCTCCCTGGTTGTTCTTCCCGGTACCCACATGCAGATGTGGGACCCGTGGTCCTCTAGCCACTGCCAGGTCTCACATCCTCTCCACCCTGGCTGCCCGTCTCTATGCCTCCTGCCAGTCTGGATGAATGTTTCTTCTTTAACTCCTTGGTTGTCAGGTTTTCTTACAGTTCAATTTTCTGGCAGTTCTGGTTGTTTCTTTGTTTTTAAATTTGTTGTAGGCCTTCTTTCAGTTGTGCAAGGAGGCAAAATGTACCTACCTATATCTCCATCTTAATTTTAAGGAATTTTCATATTAAAAGAATAGGTAGTATTTTATCAGAAAGGTGTTAATTGGAGAGAGGGTTTGCAGAATATGCCTATACAGGGTGGGGCAAAAGTAGATTCACAGTTGTTTGTATGAAAAATAATACAATAATTAATAAATAGTTATACAAGAATAAACTCTCTGTTTCACATATAACTGTAAAACTCCTTTTGCCCACCCTGTATATACTTTTCATCAACAGATAAACTATCTTCAAAAAATAATTCAAATAATAGCTTATGGAGCTATATTTCACCTTCGTTATTCACTTTATTAAATATATAGCCATCACTAAAATTATTTTTAAAAGGCAAATGTAGGCTTTGTTATACATATAATGACAAGCATATACAAACATATACCTATATGTGCTCATAATATCAAAGATTGAAAGTCATGAAGATCAGAGAACTTTTCATCCTATTATCAATTGAGAATTTTAAAGAATGTTATAGTAGATACAACTAGCTGTCCCCCGAATTCCACTTTTTCTTTTCCATGGTAATAGAAGAAAGAGTGCAGACATGTGACTGGAGTACCTTACCCATCATCCTTGAAGGTACATGTGGCCACACTATTAAGTTCTTCCAATAGCTCAAAAGTTGTGGCTTCTGATAAAGACATATTTGCCTTCTCCACTCTGACATTCTCCTTAGAATGGCTGGAAGTAGCAGGTAACAAGGTCCTTGAAAAAGGTAGAGTCTGAGAGTCATGGAATCACCACATGAAAAAGAGCTGCTTTCCAACATTAATGTCTATTTTGGATTATTATGTGAATAATAAATAAACTAATGTGTTTGTGTTATTAATAATTTTGGGAACTGGCTGTTACATAGTTTAGGGCTATCACAACTATTACAAAAACAAGTTAATATGTTGAAATATTGCAAAACTTTCAGACTTGTAAATATTTTGTGTTTTTTTCAATGAGAACATAAGGATTAAAAACAACAATCATTTAAAAAATTAGAAATATAGAATTTTTAATTTGGACATAACCTCCAGTTTTACCATGGCCATGGACAACGGCGTCGGGATTGACTGTGGGAGAGGAGGGGACAGGCTGGGCAGAGGAGAGCAAAGGGGGAAAACAATAAAAAATATAATTGCTTTTATGTTTTTATTTTGGCTTCTTCCCTGAGAATTTAAACATGTGGTATGATTTCCTAAGTATTCTGTCATTACTTTTTATTTTACTTTATACTTATTTTGTGTGAAGTTCTTCCCCACACAGCAGCTATAAAACTATAAAACCGGGGCCATGTCCCATATGTTTTATATTGGTCCATTCCACTTGTTATATTTGAGGCACATGGTAGGTTCATAACAGATAACTATTAGGTGGAGTTGACATGAAACTGTGGTAAATACAACTAGCTGTCCTCCAAATTCTGCTTTTCTTTTGGTCTTTTCTACTATGATTCCCTCAAATATGTACAGTCTTTGCCTATAAAGTGAATAACACATTCAGCTCAGGCAAAAAAAGTAAAAAAGCATAATTTCTATGTTTTTTCTCTTTTACTATGAAAAGGAAGATATTAATTTTTTTAATCCTCACCCAAGGATATGCTTATTTGTTTTAGAGAGGTTGGGGAGAGAGAGAGTAAGAGAGAGAGAGAGAGAGAGAGGGAGAGAAAGAATGTCACAAGACATGCCTCATCTAGGGATCAAACCTGCAACCTAAGTGTGTGCCTTAACTGGGAATGGAACTTGCAGTCTTTTGGTGTATGAGATGACACTCCAACCAACTGAGCCTCCTGGCCAGGTAATATAAATAAAATTTTAAAAACTTACATTGACACGAATTTATCTTCGTGTCATTTTGACATAAGATTTTTTTTCTGCTTAGTAAAGCATGAGATTCAAAAGTAGTGAGTATATTTCCCAACCAATTCAAAAAGCATTGTGTTACAGTAGTATGTCTTATCTCAGCTTTTACCTTCCATGTTTTTTTCCCATGGTCAACTGTGGTCTGAAAATATTAAATGAAAAATTCCAGAAATAAACAGTGTTCAAGTAACTGCTATTATACTTAATGTCTTCAAAGCACAAGGGTAGAAATGCTGGCAATTTGAATGTGCTAAAGAGAAGCCCTGCAGCACTTCCTTAGTGAAAAGGTGAATGTCTTTACTTAATAGGGGGAGAAAAATATCCTATGCTGAGATTGCCAGTTTCTATGGTAAGAAGTAATCCTTTATACCTGAAATTGTGAAACAGGAAAATAAACTTGTGATAATTTTGCTGTCCCACATCAAACTGCATTGCGTGGTAAGTGCTTAGTTAAAATAAAAAAGGCATTACATTTGCAGCTGGAAGACATGAACTGAGAATTCCACATGTGGTTTAGTACTACCTATGATTTCAGGCATCCACTGAGGGTCTTAGAACATATACCCCACATATAAGAGAAAATAACTATTTTAATTTTCTTTATAATAGTTCATCATGGAATTGAAACGACATTAATTGTGAACAATATTGTATCAATGAAATAATTAAAGTCTTATTTTCCCAACACAATATTTTAGAAATAAGCACATTGGAGAATATCATAGTTACACATAAATTGAATAGGAATTAAGTAATTTCCATTTAAGTAATAGTTTTTATAAATAATACAATAAACAAGCACAGGTTTTGAAGAAATATATAATGGAATGAGAAGTGTATCTGTAAATATCTGCTGTAACCACATGATTAGACATACATTATTTCATCAACCACTGGAAGTTCAATAAAGAAACATCCAACATTGTGCTTAGTGTCTCTTTGTTATTTTATTTTTTATGAAGTTATTTTATTTCTCCACTGGTATTGGTATTAGTAATTATTACCTGGACAGAATTAGACCATATTTATTGTTATTTTTTTATGTGGTTAAATGTGGTTAAATCGCTAATTGAATAAACAAACACATTTTGAAAAATAAACTGAAAAATGTGTGTTTGTCCTCAAAGTACTGATTTTATAAGTGGCTTACATCTATCTTTCTTTTAATTTGTTTTAATGATACAATTAAAAACATACTTAAATAATCAAACACTACCTAAGGTATTGTATAAATTATAAATAAAAAATAATTCTCAGGAGTTCTTTTCCTATGTCACCACACACTGAATTGGGAATTATTAAATAATATTAACTTATATGATCATAGTAGTTTAGAGCAAAGTTGCTCTTTTGCTGAGTCATTTCATTGTCAGTTTTGGCATCCTGATGTGTCAAACAGTAGTGATGTCTTAAAAACAAATCAATATAATAAAAAAAAAAAGACATATTTCAAACAGCCAGATGCCAAGATTTTTTTTTCTTTCCATCAATCCATCTCCCTCCATTTCTAGAAAAAATACTCAGGAGAAAGGACCTTCCTTTTTTTTTTTTTTTAAGCACTTTTCAGCACCTTAAGTTATACTAGCAATTCTTATTAAAGTAATTGAAAAAAACTATTACATTCTCTAGCACAATCTTAGATGTTCTGTTCTTGGATCTCTCATATGCCACTTAATTAAAGCCAATGAGACTATAGTAATAGAAGGCTCTCTCTACAGAGAAGTTTGTGTGGAATCTGAGATCATAATTCCTCATTTACAAGTAGGTGATACAAAGCAATGCCTTTGTTACCAGAAAATCAGGGACTGTGGTATTATTGTTGCTTATCCTAGTTATACAACGTTCATATTTCCTGTTTCTCTCAATAAGCCATGAATAATATTGTGCACTTTAATATTCAGTGCATATTGTTTCACTATTATTTATGTTTTGTTGCTATTCAATTTCTACAGCCATATGAAAATATCCCAGTAGAATGGTTGGCATCATTGTTCTATGTTCAGGCCAACTCACTGTATAGACTCTTTCTTACTTATAGGACAAGACATCCAGCAATTTACACTGCCCTCAGACTTATCCTGACACAACTTGCAAGTATGATTTTTGGGGGGTAGAGAGTAGAGAAGTTTTCACCTTAAATTTACTCAAAAATTCTCATGGTAAACACATGGTAAAAAAAGGAAAAATGTTGATTGATATGACAATCTTCTTTTTTTCCCTACAAAGTAGTGCTATAAAAACACATTAAAATTTCTTTAAATTATTTTTGCAATAGTGTGTTTTGGAGTTATTAAATTCTCAGAATTTAATAATATACATAACATATTAACTCTGTAAAAGAAGCATCAGTTTTTTAAAGGATTCACAATTAGAGCAGACTTTATAGCCTTTGTAGAGATTAAGATGTAGAAATTCAGTCAGAGTGGTTAGAGTCACTGAAGTGTCACTTTCATACAGGTGATTGAAAATAAGGCAGGCTACCTCTCCTTGAAGGGTTATATATCTTTCATGTTTAATGTGTTTTAATTCTCCAAAGTTATTTCATCCTTTTCTAAATATGAAAGCTTATTACCTAAGTCTGAGCAAGATTAAGAAAGATAATCTAAACAGAACTAAATTATTTCAATGTCTTTGAATATATAAAAAGTAATTATAGATTTAATTCAATACAAGTAGCTATTGTGATTTTTAAAATTTATCATAATAGATATTCTTACCTTTTTCAACACTATAAAACACCCCCCAAAACTGAGTCACACTGCTTATATGTATGTAACTTGGTAGGTCATTTATAGAGGACATTGGCAAAATATGTATTTCCCTTGACCCAGAATTTTCACACATAAGAATGAATATAAAGGAACTAAAGGAGTGAATTAAGTGATTTAAATTTAAAACAATAGCTGTAGGATTTTATCACAATATTATTGATGATAGGAAAAAGTTGGCAATAGCTTAAATGTGAATAATGGCTAAATAATCAATAAGGTATTATTTGGTCACCGAAATGATGTTGTACATATTTAGGTACATAGAAAGATGTTCAGGCAAGAAAGTAGTATGTGGAAAGTATCCATACAGACTTCTGGTCAAGATGAAGGTGTAGGTAAACACATCTCACCTCCTCACACAAGCACAGCAAAAATTGCAAGTAGACTACAAAACGTACCACCCAGAACTGTCAGAAAATCAAGCTGTGTGGAAGTCTAACAACCAAGGAATTAGAGAAGTCACACCCAGATGGGTAGGAGGGGCAGAGATGTGGAAACATCAAATACAGGGAGTCCCACACCCACATGTGGTAGATAAAAATTGGGAGGGATACTTTGGGAGCGAGGGATCCCAGACCCACACCAGACCACCCATTCCGGAGTTCCAGTGCCAGGAAGATAAGTCCCCATAACTTCTGACTGTAAAAACCAGTAGGGTTTGGGGTAGCTGAAGAAACTGAGGGATTATCAGGAGACTCCTCATAAAGGACTCACAAAAGACTTAGGACTTATGCAGACTCACTCCCTCTGGGCTTTAGCACTGAGGCAGCAGCTAGAGAGCCACCAGTGGCATACGGGGAGAAACTGAAGCACCTGGCATTAGGGCAAGTGCTGGGGGACAGCTTCCTCCTGGTCAAAACTCCAGAGGCCAGGTAGCAATGCTGTCCCCTTTCCCAGTCTTCCCCCACACAGAGCCAGTGAATGGCATACCATATCAGAGACTCCTCCCACAACCTGGCTCACATGGTTGATCCACCCTGCTGATTACCTAAGGCTCCAGCCCATCCAACGTACTGGTGAGCTTTTCTACATAGGCCATGCTACTAGAACAGGGAGTCAAAGCGTCTCTACCAAATACACAGAAACAGATGCAGGGAGGCCACCAAAATGAGCAAAGAAATATGACCCAAATGAAAGAACAGAACAAAATGCCAGAAAAAGAACTAAACAAAATGGAGATAAGCAATCTATCAGATGCGGTTTCAAAACATCAGTTACTGGGATGCTCAAGGAACTCATTGGGTACTTCCTCAGCATAAGAAGGACCCAGGCATAAAAGAGAGTTACACTAAGTGAAATAAAGAAAAATTTACAAGGAACCAACAGAGGAGTGAATGAAGCTAAGAATCAAATCAATGATTTGGAACATAAAGAATTAAAAAAAAACAAAAACAAAACATGCAATCAGAACAGCAAGAAGGAAAAAAAAATCCAAAAGAAACAAGGATAGGCTAAGGAGCCTCCAGGACATCTTCAGACATACCAACATTCAGATCATAAGGGTGCTGTTAGAAGAGAAAGAGCAAGAAATCACAAACTTATTTGAAAAAAAAAGAAAGAAAACTTCCTTAATTTGCTGAAGGAAATAGATATAAGTCCAGGAAGCACAGAGTCCCAAACAAGATGCACACAAACAGGACCATACCAAGACACATCACAAATTAAAATGCCAAAAGTAAAACACAGAGATTCTTAAAAGCAGCAAGAGAAAAGCAGAGAGTTACCTACAAAGGAATTCCCATAGGACCGTCAGCTGATTTCTCAAAAGAAACTTTGCAGGCAAGGAGGAACTGGCAAGAAGTATTCAAAGTGTTGAAAAATGAGGACCGACAACCTTGATTACTCTATCCAGCAAAGCTATCATATACAGTTGAAGGGCAAATAAAGTGCTTCCCAGATGATGTAAAGCTAAAGGAGTTCATCATTACCAAGCCGTTATCATATGAAATGCCAAAGAGACTTATTGAAGGAAAAAAAGATCACCTTTATGAACATTAAAATGATAATAATTTCCCAACTATCAACAATTGCATCTAAAAAACAAACTGAGCCAACAAGCACAGCAGGAACAGAATCATAGACATGGAGATCTTTTGAAGAGTTATCAGCTGGGAGGAGGGAGAGGGAGAGGGAGAATGGGGGGAAAGGTGCAGGGATTAAGAAGTACGAATTGCTAGTTACAGAACAGACAGGGGGTTGTTAAGAAAAGTGTAGGAAATGGAGTAGCCAAAGAAGTTACATGCATGACCCATGGGCATGAACTAAGGGGGTGGATTGCCAGAGGAATGAAGGGTACCAGGTGGAGGGAGGCAAAAGGAGAAAACTGGGACAACTGTAATAGCATAATCAATAAAATATATTAAAAAAGAAAATAGTATGTGGAGTATAATCTTACTTTTATAAAATATATATGAATATGAAAATATTTTTTTAATTTTTAAAAAATTTGTTAGAGGGAGAGAGGGAGTAAGAGAGAGAGAGAGGGAGAGAAGGAAATATCCATCTCTTGTTCCACTTATTTGTTACTGGAGGTTGAACCCGCAACCTTGGGGTGTTGGGGATAATGCTCTAACCAAGTGATAATAAACTGAGCTACTGATTGAGGCTAAGAAATTTTGAAAAGACGTAAAACTTATTATTTTAAAAAGTAATAATCAGATGTCTGATACTTTACTTCTGTTATCAAGTTAGATATTGTCTATGAGGGAAGACCCAAAAAACCCTGGAATTATCTTCTGGAAGGCAAGCCCCTTGTAGTACAGGCTTTCCTCACTAGATGAATGCTCTAGAAACCCATCTGTGTCAGTGCACCAGCTGGTGTTGATGTGAGAGTCTGCATTCGGCTTCAGTGAATTTTTTTTGAAGGCTCTTTCAATGCATTTGCCCATTTCATGGTGACGCACCTGCCCATACTGCACTGAGTGTTCATCAGTTTTTGACCTGAAACAGCATGGTCTCCATGTCCCACCCTCCCTATTCACCTAATCTCACCCTGAGCAACTTTTTTTGTTTGTTTGTTTCTCTGGATAAAAAAGTCTTCAAATGTAAACATTTTGGCAATGTGGAAGAGGTGAAATGAAAAATGACAGAAACACTAAAAGGCATCAAAATGGGAGAGTTCAAAAATCATTTTGAGCAGTGGAAAAAAATGCCTCAGGTGTACTGCATCAAATGGAGAGTACTTTGAAGGTG
Organism: Mormoops blainvillei; assembly: GCA_004026545.1. Taxonomy (NCBI): domain Eukaryota; kingdom Metazoa; phylum Chordata; class Mammalia; order Chiroptera; family Mormoopidae; genus Mormoops; species Mormoops blainvillei. The sequence goes on from PVJD01004662.1 coordinate 28,655, forward strand.
ACTGTGGTTTAAGCATATAAGAATAAATACACAATTTTTATAAATAAATTCTGTTTTCTGGGGGCCCCCCATCATACTTCACCCTTTTCCTGTTTTTTTTTTTTTTTTGAAGGAGAAATGCTTGGTAGCTAAATACAAAGTGCTTTAACCTCTGTTGGGTGTGAAATTTAAATTAAAACACTTGTACATGTTTATGAGCCACAGACCTTCCTCTTCGCTAGTGGAAAACCTTGCATGACACCAGTAGAAAGACGGCAGGTAAAAGTGGTCTTACATAAGCAGATCTTAGCATATAAAAAGCAACAAATAGAAACTCAGCAAAATGGCCACATAAAGCACTGAAAACTTCTTCAGAATAAACATCTATTCATAAGGGCTCTTTTACTTCACTGTGGTATTGTTCGTTTGATTAGGAAACTGATTGCCAAGAACTGTTTAAAAAAAAATACTATGAAAAGAATGTTGAATCTATATTTAGCTCAAAGCTTTCTCAGTTTGGCTTCATTAACCATGCTTTCCTTATTAAACGTAGGAAATTGTGTTTAGAGTTGCCTTAAATTTTGTCATGCCAATCAAATTAAATTTTGTAGGAAAATATTTGTAAGAGATTTTTTAAAAAATGAAAATGAACCTTCGAAGATTCCGTTTTTGTGAGGAGTGAGTAATAGCCGATCCCCATGTCCTGAAGTTCAGACTGGCCAGGGGTCCCTAGGGAAGGGTGGTTATGGTGGGAGATGCAGGCTGTCATCTCATTTCAAATGGGATTCATTGTTCAAAGTGCTGCTGTGTCACTGGTTCTCCACGTGCCAGGGTTGGGCTGGTAGTGGCACCCAGCCCCCTCCACCATTGTATACTGGTGGAGAAAGCAATAACCTATCCTGCTCCCCAGGGAACCCTCTCCTGTTGTGCTTTTGTTCCCCTCCCATTAGGGTAATCATGCCCCTTCTATCTGGGCCCCCCCTTTTCTTCCTTCCTCTAATTCTTCCATTCACCCAGCCACCAGTCTGTCCACTACTCCATCCTGTGGTCAGCATAGCTGGCTTGGTAAGATACGAAATTGGTACATAGTAATTTTTTTTTTCTTAGTAGGCCCAGCTGTGTAGATTCTGTTGCATGGACACATGATAAAGTTAGAGGTTTTAAAGTAGTTAAACTTACTGACTATGCAGAAGGAAGGAAGGAAGGAAGGAAGGAAGGAAGGAAGGAAGGAAGGAAGGAAGGAAGGAAGGAAGGAAGGAAGGAAGGAAGGAAGGAAGGAAGGAAAGAAGGAAGGGAGGGAGGGAGGGAGGGAGAGGGCAAAGGAAGGAAGAATAAAAAAAATAGGAAGGAAAAGAAAAATGAAATTTTGTCATTTGCAACTACATGGTTGAAACTTGAGGGCATTATGTTAAGTAAAATAAGTCAGAGAAAAACAAATACTGTATCCTTTCGCTTACATTTGGAATCTAAAAAAACACAAACAAAAATGAGACACAGAACAGACTGGTGTTTGTCAGACGTAGGGTGGGGGGCAAAATGGATGAAAGTTGTCAAAAAGTACAAACTTTCAGTAATAAATAAGTCATGGGCTGTAATGTAAATATTGTATATTTGAAAGTTGCTAAGAGAGTAGATCTTAATAGTACTCATCAAAAGAAAGAAAAATTTGTATTTATGTATGGTGATGGATATTAACTAAATTTACTGTGGTGATCATTTCACAGTATATAAAAATATCAAATTATTATACCGTATATTTGAAATGAATATAATTTTATATGTAAATTATATCTCAATAATAATTTTTTAAAAAGAAGACAGAAGGCAGAATTGCTATTCTCATGATGGGCCCACGGAACTTAGGCCAAACTGCACACACCTGCTCCAGGTACCCCACGCCTTCAGTGTGTAAACACTGAATTCTCAACTATTAGCACTTAAACAGATAAATTAACTTTGGTAGTCTGATGAATCACTGTAGCTCACATGGAAATATTAGACCCTGGAATCTATGTAAAATAATAAAGTGGTCTAAAATTACTAAGCTCACATGAAAAATTTTTTCTACCTTTAACATTCTTTTGTTATCAAATTCATGTCATAACTGTTGCCTGCACGCTTGTGGGTAGAAAAACTATTGTAGGATATCATCATGAGAAATAATAATTGTGATCAACATATATGAGAGATTTAGTTGCTTTTTCCCATTTGAGAAGTTGTCATTATTTCTAAGCGTTGTCGTAAGTATTTTCTTGGGGTAAGAAATATGGGGAGAGCATTAAAAATCACTGTGATAGTGAAGAGTTGACAATTTTGGTGGGCAAACACCTTATTCTTAAATATAAAGCATAAACAAAGAAATGAGAAAAATTTGTATGTGAGCATGATGGATATCATTTTCATTTTATTTTATCCTCACACCTGTATAAAACATTGTTCTAGTTCCAGGTATTGGTGTGAATATTCAGCTCTCACTCTGGCCACCTGGGACTGTTAAGATTAATAATGCATGTCAAAAAGGAAAAGCAAACATTATGGATTCAGGTGTGAACATATTTGCCTTGTTTCTAGCTTTAGTTTCAATATTTTTCCTCTCTGTGTCAATCCATTTTTAATTTTTTTTGTTGTTGACACTATTACAGATGTCCCCAATTTTCTTCCCCTTTGCCCCCCTCCACCCAGCTTGCCAAGCCTCTGGCCTTTACCACAGTATCGCCTGTGTCCATGGGTTATGCATTTTTGTCCTTTGGCTAATCTCGTCACCTTCTTTTATTCAGTCCCCACCCCACCCTTCCCCTTTGAGGTCTGTCAGTCTGTTCGTATCCATGTCTAATTTTTTTTTCTTTTATAGAGAGCAATCTTTATTCCATTGGTGAGATAAATTTCTCTCTTTTTTTTTAACTGCAAGCCAATTAGTGCCATTAAGAAAACCCCCTTTAAAGCTGTGAGCATTTTAAAAAAGAAATAGTTTAATTAAAAATACAGAAACACTTCATGTTTAATGTGTTACCCTTGACCTGAGATCAAAACCTTGGATTTGTCTTTAAAGGAGTGATTTTACTCTGCTCCACAGTGTTTATGACGAAAGAATATATTTGCTTCCTTTGTTACTGCTGTGGGGTTATCACATGCAACTGGCTTAAACAAATGGAAAGTACATTACTATCGCACACCCATCTCTGAGCCCAGATGAGAACTAAAACAATCGGCCCATAAATGTCATCATTAGCTTGATTTTATATATATGCACATATAAGTGTGTGTTTAGTGTACGTATTTGGAAATAAGTCAAAAAATAATCTCCTAGCATCTTTAATAACTCTTATTTAAGCAAAATATGGCATGGAGAAGTAATGTGATCCAGAACTCTGAGTAATCCCAGCCACAGTCCACTAGGATTTTCAGTAGTTCCTGAAGCCTATGAATATTTCTAGCTTTTCTTTGAGTTCCTCTGAAAACAGGCCTGTCCTTGAGGTGTCAGATTAACACTCCGCTCAGAAGACAAATTGTTCGTGGGCACACTAGACATATGAGAGCCATTAGATAGTACACTCCGCATTCTTGAAAAATGAAAAATTCTAGGCAACATTACATTTTATAAATGCAAGATGTTTATTATTACAGTACCAGCAATAAATGTTTAGAAACTGGAGAGGGTTCACAATGGTTCTGACTAGGAACATATGCCTATCAAGTTCATTGGAAGCGGAGCCATTGATTTTTGGCATTAAACAAAGGGTCTGGAAGCTATTATGCATTTAGGCTTCTATGAGTATTTAATTATATCAATAAGAGAACACAATTTCTGTTGTGTGCATAGTGATGAATGTCTCTATTTATTCATGTTACTATGCATGATAGATGAGTTTTAACCAGATGCCGTAACTTTCTTGCAATCTGACCTAATTATTTAAATCATATATATATTTTTTAAATTTAGAGGTTACCCTCTTGTACATCACTGAGGAAACCGTACCAATGGAAATGCTTTATAAATTTCCCTCAGGATAATGCATAAAATTAAAAACTAAAATAAAAACAACTGTGCATTAGCATTTTCACCTCTTGATGTAAACTGATAAATGCTACTATATTGCTCTTAACCTTATGCACTTTCCCAGGTCTGTGGTATTTCTATATTGCAATGATGCCAGCTTGAATATGTGATTACTACTGTTTATTTTATATTTGCTACTGCGCAAATGATTATCCAATGATACAATCCAAAGCCTGTTGTCTGGCAGCATTCTTCCCATGTGACCACAGCTGAGATATAGACTTAGGCCCTCTTCTGTTTGATTGAGGAGGAGTCAAGTCAAGGAATGTGTATGAAGGACCCATGGACAAAGACAAGGGGGGAAAGATTGAATGGAGGAGGTGGGGGATGTGCAAGGCAGGGGAGAGTAATGGGAGAAAAAATGGGGACAACTCTAATTGAACATCAATAAAAAAAGAAATAGATTTTATATGTAAAGTAACAATTTGTAACAATTTGCCTAGCATTTAGAACACTGGAACAATCAATGAGTTGCATATGAAAAGGATATATGTATATTAAAATGAATAAATTATATATAATTATTTTAAAATTATATATAAAATTATATGTAAATTATTCATTGTGTGTGTGTGTGTGTGTGTGTATAATGAATAAATGAATGAGTAGATGAAAGGCTCCAAACAAATAGGAAAAAAGTTGAAAAAGTTGACCTAGTTTAGAATTCCAGAATGGCCTCTATACAAATACTTATTCCAAGTCTTCAAAAAATTAAGAGATTTTTAAAATGTTGTTACTTATCTATTGGAATTCAGAAAATCTCCCTTGCTCCTTTCTCTGTCCTCTTTGGTTTGGTTCTTATAGACCTATGGTTGTTAACCACAATGTATTCTAACTGTACTAAGTTCAAAGTCTGTTTATTAAATACAGCAAGTTCAGAAACAGTTTTCAGCCCTGGTAGGGTATCTCAGTTAGAGCATCATCCTGATACTCCAAGGTTGCAGGTTTGATCCCTAGTCCGGGTACATACAAAGAGCAACCAATGGATGCATAAATAAGGGAACAAATCGATCTCTCTCTCTCTCTGAAAACAATAAATTAAAAAAAATTTAAATAAAAGAAAAACAGTTTTCAGATCACCAAGTAGTATTACTGACTTGTGATAAGCAAATGCATACAAGTCAGGTTAAAAAAACAGTTAGTTTTTAAAGGTAACTAAAGTGAGAATTCAGTATCAAGTTGCTCATACAAAGTTTCTAATTTTTCTACCATATTCTTAAATAGACTCGGTAAATGGTTTATATTTACACAAAATCAAGAATATCAAGAAACACCTAAGACATAATTTGAGTTTTGGCTACCATATACAAATAATTTTATTAAAAGATCTATGTATATATAAATGTTGAGATATGCCCAGAATATATATATTAAAGTATTTCCACTGAGTTTATTGCATGTGTACAAAGAAGCCTATAAATCCTAGATGAAATCAAACATTAGTTACAACAGTATAAAATATATTTTTTAAGTGTTCAAATGCTTACTTGAGCAGATACCACACATCACAACCTCACTTTATCTTTGGAATGTTGCATTGACAGTTCAGAGACTAGTTTATAGTAGGATAAAACCTGTGAAAAGTGAAGTAATATCCTTTCAAACCATCTTCAGCTGATTTACCAAAATGTTATTTTAATATTTTACCTTTTTATTAATAAAAATACATATTGAAAATCAAGTAATCAGAAGATAACTTTAACAGAATAAAAAAGCAAAATGTACAATCTTCAAAGATATTTTATCTCCATGATAGTGTAATTATGATGCACCATCACAATGATAAAGTACATACATGTTTACTTAGCAAAAATAAAAGATTCTATTTCCAATACGGTATTTTGCACTGCCAGGACTTTCTGTCTCCAGTGCTCAGCTTACAAAGTATGATCCTGTTTTAACTGCAACTTATTTTTTCACAATATTTTATTAGTTTCAAACTTAAATCATAATTATACTAATTACATTTCAATTTGATTATCATCTAAGTCCTTTGGGGAAAGTGGGTGTTGGATCTTTGAATGAAGAGAAGGGAAAAGAGAAGAAAGGTAAATTAATAGCAAGAGAAATATGCAAATCTCAATTTTAGCTTGGTGGTCTCCTGACGGTAGCTGTACGGGTGCCATGCATCGGGTTTTTCCATCACTAGAGAACATATGCTCTTTGATCTGATTATCTCATTTGTGTTCCCATGACTTCCAGACTCATCTTCTCGATTGCCTGGATAGAACCACAGTGTAGACAAATGTTTCATATTGGAATATCCTGGAGAGCTTTAAAAAAGACAGAAACCGTGTCCTATCCCAAGAAATTCTGCTATAATTGGTGTGGGGGTGATTCTTCCAGTAACTGAAGTTAAGAACTGCGGACTTGTTTGTCCTTCTGAACATATTTCTCTAAAACTTATATAAAAGAGAAATAGAAGATAAGAAACTTTTGTTGGATATGCTATCTAATTTCTGTAGATATAACCTACATTTTAAGGTTTTAAAAGCATGAACTGCAACATATTCCTTCACACATTCATTCTTTGATTCAAATATGAGTTGAGGCACCAGTGAGAGGCACTATTGTAGTCACCAAGATACATAAAATGACTTTCTTGCCCTCGGTGATGAATGTGAAGAGCATTGAAGGCAATACATAAACAAGCAATTTCTACATATGGAGAAAAAAAGGGAAATGTTGACACAATGCAGACATTCTAGTCAGGGAAGGCTGTAGTCAATGAACACTTCACAGATGCTGAAACAGTTTGAGTAGTTCTGTGAGAAGTTTGAAATTGGGACTTCCATAGTTGATGAGCTGAGTTCTCAGAAAAGGCACTATTGATAACAAGTGCAAAAAAATAAGGTTTGAAGTACTTATAATCTCATGGGTAACCAACTGTAGGCTAATGGGCGTATGTGTGTATGTGGGTATGTGTTTTGAATCCTTTAGACATTGTGAAGAAAATTTGGACTTCCCAATTTGTGTGGTTCCTAAGGGTTTATTCGTGTGATGTTTCTATATTAATGATTGAAAGTATAAATAAATTAATGAACAAATAAATAAATAAGTAAAACACATGGGTTTTCCCTATATTGTCTTTGAACTGTTTTATTGGTATGTTTATCGAACTGTTTACTGAAATGTTAGTTAGACATGGCAGGAACCATTGGTGGGATTCAGCATTCCATTTAAGTTTGTATTTTATTTGAACATCTGGATTATTAGTACTTAGTAGTTAATAGTAGTCATTATCAATTAGGCCTTTTGCTGTATCTACATATTCCTTATATTTTCATGGCTTCTGACAGATGATTGATTTGTTCTATTTCTAATTTCTTTTTCTGGATCAATAGGAAATATCTCGGTACGATAAAACCAACACAGATTCTGAATTCAGATTTAGCAATAGTAATGAATTCCTCATTTCTAAAATAAGTATAATTATCTAATTTAGATAACTGAATGAGATGAAATGAAATAATATATCTAAAGTCCTTAGCAATATGAGAACTATAAATCAGATCTCCTCATTTAGTTATCTACCATATAATCCCTCTTTAATGTATTTAGTATTTGTCCTCTCCAGGTGCTGAATAGGCACAACTTTGTTTATGGCACACATTTAATATAACTTATCTCTAGGAACCTGTAAAAAGGTAAAACAAGTCTAATAATTTCAAATGACAAGGTAGTTAGCAAAACAAATTCAAATTCAAAATTAATTTGAAAAGTTATGTCGATATAAGAAATCCTATCACATTTGTGTGTATTTATTCCTTTTTTTTTTCTACTGCAATGGTTGTGATAAAAATTAAAATTCTGAATCTGGTATGACAGAGTCAATGACAAACTTACATGTACAAGTCAGAGGCAGTTGAGGGAACTCAGACAAGTTTTAAAAGTTTAACAAAGAATAGGAAAATTGAAAAAAATTAAATGGTGAAGCTTTTTACTTAATGTCAAAACACTGAAAATATTGGTGTTCAAATTTTTTTAAAAATTCTGTAGAGGTAACATGAAAAGTGTGAAAAGAATGTACTTTTGCTAGTGCTGTATGCATAAGCCCATGTGAGGCAAAGTGAGTGAAACAGAGGGGCAAGGGGGAGTAACAAAAGTAGGTCATTACTAATGGGTTACAAACCAGATGATGAATGTGCTCAAATATCACATAACTATTAACTGAAATTATTAAACGGTCTAATTATTTTAATAATTTTTACATCTATTTTGCCCCTTGGTACATTTTTCCCACCCTGAATAATAGTACTAGGGCACTGATGAAGATATTGAAAAAAGAATAAAATGGTCAAACAAATGAAATCCTTTTCTTTCTTTAGCAATCACTCTTTCCATAGTACTCAAGGAATTTAGATTTCTCATTGTTTAGTTATTTAATTATTTAATTTAATTAGTTATTATTTATTATCCTCAAGCAAGAGAAATGTTTACTTTTTAAGAGCTTATGGCACAAGAGTATGGTTTTCAACATCCTTTTTAATACTATGGTTGTTTAGGTACTAGCATGGGTGTCTCCAAAGCATGAATGTGACAGCTTCATTGAATAACCTAAATTTCATGTTAAGAATTTTGTCATTTCATTGTATTGTATAATGAAGTCTTGGTATTTTTTAATTGCTCTGATACATTATATCTGAGATAAGGCAACTATATTTAATTAGGTTCTATTCTGTAAATAATTCTGTTCATTCAGTAAGTGTGACTAATACTAACCATTGTGGAAATATAAGGTAATATTTGCTAAAGTAGTGGTAGTAGTAGGAGGAGAAGTAATAGCAGCAGTGACTAACATTATTTATTTGCAAAATTCTAGACTCTGTTCAACTTTATGTGTATCATCTAATCCTGCGAATAAATGTCCATTTTTAAGATAAAACTACTAGACCTGGAAAGATTACATACCTTATCCAATACCACCTGGCAAGCAAGTAGTAATGTCAGTTTGGATGTTAATAGTTACTCATAAAGATAACCTAATTTTTGCTCTTTTTGAGTCTTTAATTTAGGGTAATCAATCACTCAATTGGCAAAAACACTCTCTTCTTGGGAGTTATATTGAATATTCTTTTTTTCTTCCCATTAGGGTATGATCCACATATCCTGGCCCTCACTAGCTATGACCATGAAACGAAATCATCCTTCTTTTTTTTAACCTATGGTATTTCACAACAGTACTCCACCAGAGGGGCGTTTACATATGTTCTCCCGTCACCCAAAACATCAGTGTTGGCTTTCTTGGCCACTTCCTAATGGCATAGAACTCAGGAGGGCTCCCTTGATAATGAAGCATTCTACAGTGAATTCGTGGTACGCAGAATGCCCCAGGAATGGGCCACCTGTGCATACTGCTATGCTGTACTGCTAATGCCGCTGCAGAAAACTGTGCTTTTGGTGATTGCTCGTCAGATCCATTGAGAAAGACCATATTGTAGTATGTGGGGATGGGGTTTTCCTGCTGTCTGTTACACAGAGGAGAGGACAGTTAAGTCGGGAATACTATAGGTCTCTGAACGGAGGCCAGAAGGAGTTACTTTGACAGGATCCTGTAAGAGCCTGGGTCTGCACTTTGAGGTGTGGATAGTCCCGGATCTCGTCCCATAAAGTGAGTGGGCCAGTATAATTAGCCAGAAACAAATAGTCCAGGAGTGGTGATAGGAGTGAGTGGTAATACCAAGTCAATATTTAATCAGAGGGGGCATAAAATCAATACTACTTGAGCCCATTTACTGTGGAGATTACTGAGTATCCTTTCCCATCGAGAGCTGGGTATTGTCTAATTGACCCTCCAGAGATTATCGGATTCTATAGCGGGTGATTTTTCTATTGACTAGGCTATTTTATAGCTCTGTAGGGGTGAGGTTAACTGTAGAAAACTGATAGCACTGTAAATATTTCTTGCCTGGAAGCAACACAAATAATTCCTGTCCATAGCAACACAGACTAAATGTGTTTGAGAAGCAATTGATCTGCACCAGATAGAAAAGATAACTCCATATGTAGCAACTGTTCTGTGGGGAATCACTAGAGTGAGAGGAGGTGCCAGCAGAGGCACATCTAGACAGGCCAAAACCAGATGGAGGGCAGAGCTGTGTTCCAGAACATTTTCTAAACTAGCAAGAGCCAAAAAGGACTCAAGTCAGCCATGAGGCGATGCGGGAAACAGTGAGACTCAAATCAAATCTTCGATATGCAATCATTTTATATTTGTATGAAAAATATGTTTTTAAGTTTTTGAAAATTATAGTGAGCACTACATTTCAGCAATAGGGACTATTATCATAAATGCTTTGTGGTTAGAAAACATAATCAACACGATAGGTAATTTAATATTGTCATAGGTAATTTGTGACTATATTTCTCTTTCAATGTCGCTTTAAATTCTGACCTTTAATATATAAAAACCTCCACCTCCAGCTGGGTCTCTGAACTGGGTAGCTGGGTAGCCAGGTAGTTTTAGGTATGTATGATAATGGGGAGGAACAAGAAGAAGACTGGAAAAATGCCGGATCAAAGGTTTAAGCAAGTGGGCACAGCAGGAAAAAGTGGCAGTGTTAGTTCATTTTTAATGCAGGATAAGCAGTTGTGGTTAAAGTTTATCACAATAGAGGGTACATAAAATATATATAATGTTACAAAAGTAGGCCTTTATCCAAGGAACTAAGAAACACACACATGATATCTTCAATCTAACATCGAAAACCCCGTTCTGAAAATTCAGAGATTATTTATGACAATACTAACTGGGGACCTCTATTACTTGCATGTGGCTGCTGTAAAAACTTCCACCAACTGGATGGCTTAGAACAATAGTCATTTATTCTCACATAGTTCTGGAGCCCACAAGCCTGAAATCGGTATTGCTGGGCAAAAACAAGTGTTGGCAGCGTTGCACTACCTCCAAACGTTATTGGGAAGAATCTTTTTCTTGCCTCTTCCAGTTTCTGATTGTTGTCGGCATGCATATAGCCTTCTCCACTTTGTGTCTAACTTTCCTCTGCCTTCTTCTTATAAGCATACACATGATTACATTATGAGTCCACCCAGAATAATCTCCTCATCTCAAGATCATTAATTTAATCACATTTACTGAGACTCTTTTTCACATATGAGGTACTATTTACTTGTTCTAGCTATTAGAACCTAATATATTTGGGGGATGTTATTTATTCAGCTTACTAGAGGGCTCATTTTCTATTGTTTAAATTGGAAAAGAACTATAATGGTTTACATGTTAAGCCAAAATCCTTGCCCAATATCTTTTAACTACTACATAGCAAAACACTTCTGTGTAAGAAATATGCTACCATGTGAGGATATAAAAATACCTAAAATATTAACTTTCTCATCACAAAACATCTAATATAGTTACCAAAAAATTGTAGGTTTATATTCCATAACATGGTCACTCTTGGATCCAGCAACATTCCCTTTAATGACTCTTGGAATATTCTTTAATACATCTATATCAGAATCTGAGTTCTACTGACTGTATTTGGAATGTAACTCAAGGTTTTTCTTGACTATCTTTTTTGTTATTGGTGTTGTTGGCCATGTTTCACTGAAGGGGGTGAAACTTATTTTTTCCATTATTTTCTACTGAAAATAATATATAAGGGATAGACGTCTGGTTATTGAAAACAAGAAGCATTTTGCTAGGATATATTAGCCAGGAATATGTTCTATTGAGTATGTCTATAATGAGAATACCATATTCTGTGAATTGAGCTATAAATCGGTCATAAGGGTTCATGTTATAAATAAGTCAGAGAGAAAAAAAATTCTACTTAGAAAAAATGATTCCCATGTGAACGGATAATACTGTGACCGGACTGTATAATTTTGTTTTGTTTCTTTTGTTTTCCTTACAGAGATAGACTATTTAAACAAGTAAGATATAGGCTATACCTGTATTCCTTCTTAAAAACTTGACATTCTGGTTTTATACATCTGTCTGTTGTAATTTAAGCAAGCAAATAAGATAAACTCACATTGTAACAATTTTGAATTTCTACTTCTAGGAAATTCTTTCTCTAAAATATAATTAGAATTTAATCAATATACTTCATTTCTATTCTCCCACTCTGGTCCAGACTATCATTTTGTACCTAATTTGCTTCAGTACTCATCTAACCATCACCCTGATTCCACTCTTGCTCCTCTGCAATACATTTCCCAAACCGAGTGATCATTTAAAAGTGTAAATCATAGCATGCTGATTTGCCAATTTCCAACCCTCTAATTTGGGAGAATTATTTATGAAAATACTCATAACCCCCTCAAAATTTGACTATGACTCTGGGTGCTTATGCCTCCAGCTGTCTCATCTCATCTCTTCCCACTCATTCCTCATCTCACTAAGTACTGGCCGTTTTAGCCTCTTTTCTATTCATCAAATATGCTGAGTTTACTTCTGCTTTTCAGAGCTTGCTGTGTCCTGAGGTGGAATGTAATTTCCCCAGATAAGCATGTGACTTTTTTGCAGCATGCAGGGCTCAGCTGACCTTCAGGCAGGCTTGTCGTGAGGTCCAATCTAAAGCAGTCTCCCAACCTCAGGCACCTTTGCATGCCTTGCTCGGCTTTATTTTCTTCCAAGAGTTTGTCACCCACAGAAATGACTTTATTTATTCACTTGTTTGTAGTTTGTCAGCCCCATCAAACAGCAGGCACTGCTATACTTACAGGGCTGAGGATAACTTATTTGTAAGTTAATAGTTTAACGTAAAAAACAGTAACATTGCTTATTAGAAGGTTATTCTTTCTGTCCTAATTTTAAACACCCGCTCAGTGTGCCTATGCTATTGGTTAAACATATTTCTTAAGGCACACACAAGGGTATCTGAACCCAACCTGCAAGTCGGTATCTGGTTTCTACAAGATGTGAGATCCTAAAGTGTGGTCACATTGAGAGTTAGCTGAAACTGTCCCAGGGACTCTTTATTTTCTTTTCCACTGGTACACCAAATATAGGTGTTAAAGTGCCTAAATATTCTGGTCACTGTTTGGTGGGGCCAAAGATATCTGAGGAGTGTATCTACAATTACAACAAATCTCTTCTGTTTGCCCCAGCGTGTGATACAAACAACAAATGTCATTTTCTATGTGCCATGACACTTACAGAATGTTGAGAACCACTGCAGAGACTACTAGATTTCCACACTGCTATTCATTAATAAGTACTCTATTCTTGATATTGACAACATGCTCCATTGTTTCCCTGATACTTTCAAGCCCAGGGCTGTAACATGCTGTATCAATATCCCTCTGATGCTAATCCAACATTAATTTTGTGTCTTATATCAGGGTCATTTAAATCCTGTGACCTAGATTATCTTAAATTGTCCAGGTTGATAAGGTCACCTAATGCTTTTCAATATAAATAAGTTCAAACACCGTTCTACAAAGAAGTGTTCCCAGCTTCTACAAGCATCCTCTGGCTTTTGTGAGGAGCTCGAGCTTTGCCTAGCTGTCTCTAGTTCCTATTTACCTTTTCTCACCAAATTTTCCACTTCCCTCAAATCCTTCCGCCTGTGGCTGTCCTGCGTCTCCTCTCATGTAATGCAAAATGGCGCACAGCCCCTCTCCTGCCTGGCAGTTGAGGAGCAACCGCTTCGCCCTGGGGCCTGGGGAGCAGCCCTGCAGCGCTGAGCCCCCGGTCATTTAAAAGGTATGGTAGGTGTCCCTCTATAAAAAATAAAAAAATCAGGTCGGCTCTACAGCTAAAAACCATCCACTCTTTTTGCTTCTCCTGGGACTTCTCTTCTTTGAATTTGCAATATCCCACACACCTGTGTTTTTTTTAGAGAAAATTTATTATTTCTTTCTTTTTTCAGTTTGTCACCAACTTCTCTCATCTAGGCATACACATGAGTGCCGACCTCCACACATTAAATGACCCCTCCAGGTAGTTTGCTCAACAATGACTATGCCTTCTTTGAGGAGTCTTCCAATTATTCCTTAAAGTAATACTTCTCATGGCCTACAGCTCTCTCACTTATTCTAATTATTGAATTTATTTAATATATTTGATAAGAGCTCCTTTAAGAGCTGTGATGCTACATGAATCTTCACAGTATAATACAAAGTGAGTGCATTTCTTTCATTACCCTAAGTCAATAGAGAAAAAAGCATTGGGTCAGAATTTAGTAACCAGATCCTAGTTCACCTTCTGAACCATGAAGACCTGCTTCTAATATCTTCTTGGGAAGCAAGTCACACAAAGAGAGTCGAGAGTAACTACGTGGTACCAGTTTCTTCTTTACCAAATGAGATGAGACACAGGAAACTTATGGCAGTTGTAATCAAGAGCCAAATTAGGCAGAATGAGTAAGATAAAGCTCAGCTAGCACTTGAGTTGATAAATGCCCATTTTGAGCCAGGCTGTTTTTAAAGAGCACATGCTCCCCGTGAAGATATTTTAGTGGCACAGAGGGGTAAATCTTGACCTACATGGGAGTAGCCCAGAAGACTTAATGAATGAGACAAATATCAAATAAATAAGTTTTATTGCTCTTGAATTTCTCAAAGCTAAGTTATTCAATCCTTAATGCCTTATGTACATCTTAGTCTACCAACCTCAACCAGGTATGTCAGAGAGTCGATACACAAGTGTCATGTTGGGTAAAACATTTCTATTTGGGTACATTGTACCAATTCTGTGGTTCTCTGATCTTTCCATTTTACTTTCAGTAAGATTTCAGAAATAATTATTAATCTGTAGAGCACTACTAACTTTTGTATTCTGAAAAAATAAGAAGTAAAACATAAAATTAAAAACAATACGAATAGAACCTCTAATATAATCATTTCACAAAAGAAAGGACATTTTAACAACAATAACACGATGTAGAAAGTTTTCTTGAGCAAAGAATAATGAAGCCATTAAGTGAAATAAATTTAGCTTTATAAAAATGTTTATATCATCTTTTAATTTTTATTTAGCCCAGACCCAAGATGATTTTTTATCAGAATGACTCCAAAGTATCATATGAATGGGAACACTGGAGTAGACCTTATTTAACTTGCTAGCTTTAGTCTCATCGTTTTTCTCACTCTAATTACCTAGAGAGACTTATATCATCAAGTACCTAGGTTTGTGTAACTTCCAAGTCTCCTTCTGGTTTTTATTTGCTTATAACCTTAAACCACTACTGAGTTTAAAGTGTTCAGCATAAAACCCAATTTGTGTTTTTATTCATTTACAACAGATGGGGTCAGAGTGGAGAGCGGGAGAAGATTATAGCTTCCCATTTTTTGTAGCCCCTTTATTAAAATCACTTGCATCATTTTTATACGGATCACACTTTTTTCTAAGATATGATTCTTATAAATAACACACACTTCATTTTAGAAATGTTTAATAAGTAGTAAACCTGGGCTCTCAGTCTCTATTAAAAAGTTATGACCAAACTGACCTTTATCTTAATCACAATACCCAAACCTATAGTTTTCCAAACATGCAGAAGCCCTAAACAGAATGAATTCCCCATAACATACACTGAAGTTACAACTGCTAACAGAGAATGCCAGTCCCAAAAGAACCAAGAGCCATTGTTTACCATGGTGATAAGAAATGACTGTTACACTTTTTTAGACTGAAGATATGTTGTCTGCCTGCCAGAGTACTGGCACTTAAAATTCTCTTTAAAATTATGCTTACAGGGATTATCATTAACTATCACCTATTTAATATATAAATATATGTAAATTTATATATATATGTAAAAATATATATGTTCACTTTTGGCTATAATTCAGAAAGACTCAAAAAGAAGGCTATGAAAGAAGGATAAAACATTATAGGTATAAAACAAATTATAAATAATATTCATAAAAGGAAAATATTGAAAGATTGGATTGCAGGAAAGGGCAGCACACTTTCTCCCCCCAACCTGCCCCGGAGAGGTGTGGGTTTCCTTGGTGCCTATGTCACTGGGCCATGGAAGAGTCCCATTGAATATTCTCATACTTTATGAGTCAGCTTACAAAACACAGGAGAGTTGTAACGCAATGTATGGTCTGGATCACTGAGTAGTAATGACTGTAAAAATACTTTAAAAATCAATCATCAATGATGGAAGCCTTTTTAACTAGTGACATAAAAGATAAAAATGTATTTTCTGTTTTGCAAAGATAAGTACCGGCAGAAATAAAATCTCATTTTTACCACTGGTTATCCCCCATAAGAATAATTATGTGACCAAATAAGTAAGTATAGCTTCTAAGTGGCAAGTGGTAGAAGGCAAACTAACTTCAGGAAAATCAGTTTTTAAATGAAAAGTGATTTAAGAAATTTTAGATATTTAAAATTATGAAAGAACAAGTGATAAAAAAACTTTAGTTTTAATGCATTTAGCATTGAATTATGCTCATAAGTGATCTTTTTTAAAATATAGAGTATTATTTTGCTCTTTATCTCTATGTTGCTGGTTATATTTTGCTTGCTTATTTGTTTTGTTGATTAGGTTCCACTTATAGGTGAGATCATATGGTATCTGTCTTTCATCACCTGGCTTATTTCACTATGCATAATGTTCTCCAGTTCCATCCATTAATGTAAAGAACAAACTGACAGTAACCAGAGGGGACAGGGAAAGGGGATAAGAGGCAAAGAAGGGGAAGGGTTGCCAAGCAACATGCATAAAGGACCCATGTACAAAGCCAAAGAGGGAAGGATTGAGGGTGGGATGTAGCCGTGGGTGGAGCAAGGGAAAGCAGTGGTGGGAAAATGGAGATGACTGTACTTGAACAGCAATAAAAAAACAACAAAGAACAAAACAAACAAACAAAAAAAACAACCCAGAATATTAACGTTCTCAAAGATAATTAAAAATGAGGACTAGTTTTAAAGATTATAATCACATTTTGCATTCAGATAAAATAGAAATATCACTAACTGAAGGGTAGAGAAATATTTTATTTCTTAAATGAAATAAATTTCTATTATTTTTTAAATATGCTCATGGATTTCAGAGCAATAGGAAGGTGGGGGAGAGACAGAGAGAGAAACATTGACATGAGGAAGAAACACTGATGGGTTCAAGCCTTCTGTGCTTGCCATGAGAACCCACAGCCTGGGTATGTGCTCTGATGAGACTCGAACCCTCAAGCTTTTGGTGTGGCTGACAATGCTCCAACCGGCTGAGCCACAGCAGCAAGGGCTAAATTTCTATTCTTATTGAAACAGTAAATACTCATTGTAGACAATTAGAAAATAAATATACCTGATATTACTTTTCACTTTGATATTTCTTAAACCTTTTTCAACCTATCATGTTTGCCTACCTCTCCATTTTTTTAAAAAGCTTTTACTTCTCCTTTTATCACCAACGATGTCTAACATTTATAAAACGGGGAAACAGGATAATTCCCAATGTATCATCAGCTAACTTCAGCAATTATTAACTCAGGCCAATCCTGTTTTAGTTGTATCCACAAACACATACTTTTTTTCCCTGAACAAACCCAAATTATTTGAAGTAAATCTCATTCTTGATATTATCATATCATTTCATCCACAAAGTGCAGCTGTGTCTCCACAAAATAAGTACTCTTTTAAAAAGCATAACCATGATAATATCATATATACTATATGTGTATAAACATATATAAGAATATATACATATATGTGCAATTCATGTGGATCTCTATATGCATTTTTAAATATATATACACACACACATTTTATGTCTGTACGTTTATTTGTGTGTGTCAGACCATCATTGTAATTACTAACTAAATATCTACTGAGAACAATTCATATTTTTTAAATTGTTTTGTCCTTGTTCTATATGTGTAGGGTGTAAAATCAAATTATTGTGTTTTAAAGGCCCTTGAAATAATTTTACTCTGTGTTTATACCATCAACTCAATACATAATTTAATTTGTTTCAATTTGATTTCAGGTTTTAGGAATCGTTACTTTTCTCATTATAAATACATTAGTTTTTATAACTATACAGAATATTTACATGGTTCCAGAATAAAACCTACAAACAAAGCATATTCAGAGCAGCCTAGGTCTTATTTCTGTTTTCTTTATCTCCTGCTCTTTTATTTCCAAAAGTATCCATATATTTTCTGATTTTTAAGTTATTTTTCTGGCTCGTAACATAAGCTATATACATATGTACACATTAGCAATCAATACATGTTTATATTTTAACATATTACTATTTATATTTAACATTTTGCGTATAATCGCCCCTTCTTAGATAAACAATAGCACATTATACCCATTTTTCTTCACTTAACTTTCTTTATTTAACAAACTATACTGGAGAAAAACCCTTAGTGGTTTGGAGACATATTCCTTTTCTCATATTTTATTACCCATATCAATGTACCTTTTGTTTTCCCTCAGTCTATCATTGAGATAATGCTACCATAAATAGCCTTGTACATGTTTTATCTTTTGTATTTTTGTCAACGTCTCTTTGGGAAATGTTCTCAGAAGTAGGATTACTGGGTGTCAGGACAAATGAATAGATGTTGCTGGAGATTACTAAATACCCTTCACAGGTAGTTTTAATATTTTGCATTTCCATTACCAATATTGGAGAATGTTTTATTCATCTTTACCCACAGAGGACATTGCCAAACCTCTGGATTTTAGCCAATCCAATATGTGACAAATGGGATCCCAGTGTAGTTTTAATTGCCATTTCTTATTATGAGCAAAGCAGAACATTTTTCCATATTTCCCAGAGCATTTACATTTCTATTTTCTTTGAGCTTCATGCAGAGCTGCCCATTTTTTCTATAATGTCGGGGCATTTTTCTTTATTTTTAGAAGATCTTAGTATGTTTAGCTTACTACATTTTATCTATTTTCCAATTATATTTTTCCAGCTTGTCATTTGTCTTTTCCATTTTGGAATGGTGGGGCATTTGTGTGTGTGTGTGTGTGTGTGTGCACATAAACTTTTTTTTTTTACATTTTTAGACATATTGATCAATTTATTTCTATTTTCCATTTTTTTGTCTATGAAATGAATCATAATATGTGCAACTTTATCCATTCTATATTTATAGTGAAATTTACCTGTTTTCTTCCAGCAGTTACATGATTTTTTAAAAAAAATCTCTAATTCATTGAGAAGTTATCTTGTCATATGATGTAAGAACTGGATCCAAATGTATTTTTCTCTACATAGCTCTCATTACACAACCTTGTATTAAAAATTTGCTTCTTTTACTTAATTTGAGATGCCATTTTTATCTTATACCAAATTTGTATTCTCAGTTTGGGCTATTTATGGATTTTCTGTTATGAGATAGTTTAATTGACACTAACTTGCTGATATGAATAGGACATTGTACAAAAGAATGCCCTGCATTCCAATTGTGTCTGCTTGTTTCCTCTCAATGTCTTTAGCATATTCATATTCTTTGATAAAGCTGACACCATACACGGTTATGATATTACAATATTATTGACTATATTTTCTATGCTGTGCTTTACATCCCTGTTACTATTCTTTAACTACTGATTTGTACTTCTTAATTCTTTTACCTTTTTTGCCCATCTTCTAATGCCCCCTCCCATCTGGAAACCATCAAAATGTTCTCTGTATCTATGAGCCTGTTTATGTTCTGCTTGTTAATTTATTTTATATTTTATATTCTACATATAAGTGAAATTATATGGCACTTGTCTTCCTCTGTCTGACTTATTTCAATCCGTATAATACCCTCTAGGTCCATTCATGTCTTTTCAGATGACAAGGTTTCATTCTTTTCTATGGTTGAGGCATATTCCATTGTATATACTGACCTTGTCTTCTTTATCCACTCATTTAATGAATGGATAAAGTGTATTGGCTATTGTAAATAATATGTTGATTGTAAATAAACATAGGGGTATATGTGCCTTTCAAATTTAGTGTTTTGGGTTTCTTTAAAAAATTCCCAGAAGTGAAATTACTGCATCCTTCTTTGTCTCTTGTCATAGCCTTTGTTCTAAAGTCTGTTTTGTGTGGTACAGCAGCATTTTGTTTGTTTCCATTTTCATGAAATATCTTTTTCCATCCCTTTGCTCTCAGTCTGTGTATGTCTTTTCAAACTGAAGTGAGTCGCGTGGAGACAGCATATGTAAGGGTCTTGTATACATTCAGCCTCCATATGTCTTTTGTTTGGAGCATTTGAACCATTTATATTTAAACTCATTGTTGATTGATGTGTATTTACTGCCAATTTATTATTCACATTTTTTATCTTTTTTTCTTTCTTCTTCTTAAAGAAGGTCCTTTAACATTTCTTATAATACTGTTTTTGTAATGATAAATTCCTTTAGCTTTTTCTTGTCTGGGTAGCTCTTTATCTGTACTTCGATTCTAAATGACAGCTTTGATGGGGAGAGTAACCTAGGTTATAGGTCCCTGCTTTTCATCACTTTGAATATTTCTTGTCAGTCCCTGGTCCGCAGTTTCTGTTGAGAGATCAGCCAATAGTCTTTTGGGAGCTCCCTTGTAGATAACTAACCACTTTTTTCTTGCTGCCTTTAAGATTCTCCTTTTGTCTTTAAACTTTCTCAATTTAATTATGAGGTGTGTTGGTGAGGGCCTCTTTGGGCTCATCTTTTTTTGGACTCTCTGCTTCCAAGCCACTTATTTGATCCTCTACTGTTGTTTCTCTGTAATGCCTTCTTCATTTCAGTCAGAGTGTTTTTTATTTCTGACTGGGTCTTTTTTTATGATTTCTATGTTCTTTTTTAAGCTGTTGAAGTTCTCACTAGGCCCTTTTAGAATTCTTATAACCATTGTTTTGAACTATATATCTGGTAGTTTGTTTGCCTCTATTTCAATTCGTTTTCTGAATATTTCTCCTGTTCTTTCATTTGGGGCCTGTGTGTTTGTTTGGCTGGTTCCTGTATTTATGTCTATGTATTAGGTAGGGCTGTTATGTCTCTTGGTCTTGGTAGAGTGGCCTTATGTAGTAGGTGTCCTGTAGGGCCAAGTGGCACAGGCTCCCCAATCACCTGAGCTAGGTTCTACAGGTGTCCCTTCCCATGTGGGCTGTGTGCACCTTCCTTTTGTAGTTGAACCTTGGTTACTGTTGGCACCTCAATGGGAGGAATTGACCCTTAGTCCAATCTACCTCAAGGACCCACTGGGACTACAGCAGAGGAGCTGCTGTGTAGGGCCTGAGTCCACAGAGCAGGACTCACTTCAGTGGGGCTTCAGTGACTCCCCAGTCTGCCCCTTGAGTGTGTCACTTGTGGAATGGTGCTTTGGCATGGTCTGAAGCCATCCACTGGATGCCCTGGTTCTGGGACCCCCTCGGAGGTACAAGTCAAAGTCAGCTACCACCTGTGCCCTACCTAGGGCCACCCACCATGAGCTACAAAGCAATTTGCAGATGGTTTCCACTTCTGCTGGGCTCGGGTGTGCCCAGGAGAAGCCAAGCTATGATCTAAGGCTGGCTGCTACTAGTGACAGGTCTGTGGCTACTTAGCAAGAGCTATAGGGTATGCCAATACCAGCAGCTACTTGTTTGAGAAATTTTAGGAAAGTTCTGAGCATGAGTTAAGAGATGCCATTCATATGGAAAAGCGACTGGAAACAACTTGTATGGGCCCACAAGTTGTGTGGGGTAGGGTCTCATGGATCACCAGGGTAGAGCAGACCAGGGTGGGGCAAACAGTGACAGCCACATTCACGGAGAGTTAGATATGGGAGGAGGGCTCATAAAAAGGAACAATGCTTTCTGCCAGCACTTCTGTCTGAGAGAAAGTTGACCCTCCACCTTTGACCACAAAGCTAGACCATTCTTCTCCTCCCTAATGTCCCTGTAGCCTTTCCAGCTGCTGCCCCAGTGCTGGGCCCCAGAGGGAGTGAGTTAAAATAAATCTGTGCATGGGCCCTTTAAGAGAAATGCCTGGGTCTTCAGAATCCCTCCATCTAACTCAGCCATGATCTCTGCTGGTTTTTGCTGCAAGGAGTTATGGGGACTTCCCTCCTCCCATGGGGCTTCAGGGCCTGCTTCTCAGGTGGGGCCTCCTACATGAGATATATCTGCTGATTTTCATCTGCCACAAGTGGGTTATGAGACTAGCCCATCAGACTCAATAAGTCCTCTTCTTTATATCCTTAGGTGTAGGACTTTGTTTAGCTAGATTCCAGGTGATTCCGAATGATAGTTGTTCTGCTGTGTAGCTATAACTTTGATATGGTTGTGGGAAGATTCATGTACTATGTTTACCTATGCCACCATCTTGACTGGAACTCCTTTCTTCTTTCTTTCTTTCTTTCTTTCTTTCTTTCTTTCTTTCTTTCTTTCTTTCTTTCTTTCTTTCTTTTTTTTTTTTTGGAATATTTTCTGTAAACTTTAAGTTAAATGTAAAAATTTGATAGATTCAAAAGAAATATTTTGACTAAAAAAATCATCAATGAAATTATACTCTTTATATTATATCACAGCAGAACTTATAAAATACTTGGTTGATCTACTATTAATTATGCTAAAATTATCCATTGCATTAATAACAGAGATGGTCTCTTTGTTGTACATTTTTATCTTGAGACTTAAGAAATAAAATTAGGACTGTTTCTTTAAAATATATCAATATATTTTTCTAAAAATAACACTAGAAGATAACAATTACAAATTTGTCAAAGTAATAAGAATAATAGATATTTTCTTTTCAAAATCATTCTTAATTTTGTGTTTTCATATACTTTTACTTTTTTAAAAATGTATATTTTAATTACAGTTGATATATAATATTGTATTAGTTTCAGGTATACAGCATAGTGATTCAACATTTATATACCTTGCTAAAGAGGTCATCACGGTAAGTGTAGTAACCATTTGTCACCAATAGTTATTCAATATTATTGACTACGTT
The DNA here is from genome assembly GCA_004026545.1 of Mormoops blainvillei. Taxonomy (NCBI): domain Eukaryota; kingdom Metazoa; phylum Chordata; class Mammalia; order Chiroptera; family Mormoopidae; genus Mormoops; species Mormoops blainvillei. The sequence continues at coordinate 51,544 of PVJD01004662.1, forward strand.
TCCTATGCTGTATATTGTATCTGCGTGACTTATTCTATAACTGGCAGTTTGTACTTATTAGTTCCCTTCACCTTTTCACCCACCCCTGCCCCGTCACATCTGCTAACAATCAGTTCTCTGTATCTATGAGTTTGTTTCTCTTTTGTTTTGTTTGTTCATTTGTTTTGCTTTGTTTAGATTATACTTGTAAGTGAAATCATATGGTATTTGTTTTTATCTGACTTATTTTAGTTAGCTTAATACTCTCAAAGTCCCTCTAATGTTGTCCCAGTTGGCATGATTTCATTCATTTTATGGCTGAGTAATATTCCTTTGTGCGTATGTACCATATCTTCCTTACCCGTCCATCGATGGACATTTACTTGCTTCTACATCTTGGTTGTTGTAAATAGCCAAGGTGCACACATCTTTTTGAATTAGTGTTTTCAATTTCTTCAGATAAATACCCAGGAGTGAAATTGCTGAGTCATTAAGTAGTTCTATCTTTAGCTGTTTGAGGAATCTTCATACTGTTTTTCTTAGCTGCTGTACAAGTTTACAGGCCCACCAACAGGGCACTAGAGTTTCTTATTCTGCACATCCTCTCAACATTTATTTTTTGTTATCTTTTTGATAATAGTTATTCAAACAAATATGAGGTGATATTCTGGTTTTGATTTGCATTTCCCTGATTATTAGTGATTCTGAGCATCTTTTCATGTGTCTGTTGGCCATCTGCCTGCCTTCTTTGGAGGAATATCTATTAAGGCCCTCTGCTAATTTTTTCATCAATATTTTAAATGTTAAACTATATGAACTCTTTATATATTTTGAGTATTAACATTTTATTGGATATATCATTTGCAAACATTTTGCTTTGTTGATGGTTTCCTTCACAGTACAAAAAAAGTTTGATTTTTGTCACATTTGCGTATTTTTGTTTTTGTTGCCTACACCTACTTTTACATTTAAAAACTTATTCATGTCATTATTAGAGCAAGGGACTGAATGATCTGAGCGAATCATGCCATATCATCTTATCAGAAGACATTTTAAAGACACATATATCATCAAAACTATTTTCCTCTTTACTGTTTTCTTATTTATTCCAGGCAAGCAAAGAAAATATAAGAATAAATTATATTTAACAAAAATGTGTATATAGTTTGAAAAAGAATTGGTGATTATAAACTCTAAGTTAAAAAAACATATTTCTCTTTAGTTTTATTAGAATTATTACTAGTACACATTAACCAGTATAACCATGTTTTGATAACTATTAAACAAAATATTAATCATCTTTTAATGAAACAAATGGGTACTTTCTCTAATTATTTTATGCATACATGGATTAATATAACTTGTTTCTAGAATCATCCAATATTCAGCCTCAATTATACCCTTTTTTCATTTTAATAAATCTCAGTAATAAGCAACATATTTCATGTTTCAAAAAAAAAATAAGTGGATAGGAAAGAAAGGAATTCTAACATAGATATATTACCCAATCATTTAAACCCCTTCTGTGTTGCATGACAAAATTATATTGTGATCTTTTACCAAAATTACTTTTAATGATTTATTAGCTGACAACTCAGTTAGGTCCTCCTTCAATTTTGTTGAAAGCAAACATTAGAAACCACTTGAATTGTAAAAGTATTTATTACCCAGTCATCAAAGTCATGCAGCACATCCTCAATTTTTGAGAAATCTAAATATAAGCTTTACCAAAACCTATCAAGCTTCTTAGTTTTCATGCGAGTGTTTGAAGTTAAAGGAGGTTTCTCTGGTAATGGTTTGTTTCATTGTTTTGTTGTTGTTGTTTGGTACACTACGGATTTTTACACATAAGGTCAAATGTACCAGAGCAAAATTCAAGATGTGCCAGAGTATGTGGGAGAGAGTGTTGGGGGACATGGTAAGAAAAAAGGGAACAACATCTTAAGTGCTTGTGTGTTCTCAGGCAAATTAATTTTGGCAGAGTTGAGAACTGAAGTTGAAAATTGGAGGTGGAAAGTGACAGTGTTAAAACTCTCCATGTTTGCTTCTTCCTCGGAAAGTTTATTTTGCAAGGCAACATGACTCCCAGTTTGACAAGTACTGTCCTTGGTACTAACAAAGTCACACACAGTGCTTCTTTCAAAGTAAACAAACAAACAAATAAGCAGTTGATAGCAAAGATGCTTAAAAGGTTCAAAAAACTAATTTAGCAGTGAATTTAACACTTCATCTTTGTCTGTATCTCTGCTTTCCTTGATCTTCTGAAAGCCTGTATGTTTGCTTTCAGCTGGAATCTGTCACTACTTTGATGAACATCATTTGATCCAAATATCAGACCCTCCACAAAAAAAATGATTCTCAAGCTTAATGGTTCAGTATTTTCACTGAGACCTGGGACTTAGCTTACTACAATAGTGGCAAGTAGACTCATAAAGTGCCAGAAATAAACTTTAGTAAATGTTATCATTATTAATATAATAAGATTTGTGTTTTAATATACTGCTTAAAAAACTACATACATACTTATGTATTGTTTTATTTTATATTTAACATATTTCTTAACATACTATATGTTAGTGCCTTGAAGAAGATAAAAGTTTCACCTAATTTTGGTGTGTTTTTCAGCACGTTGGATTTTGCCCTTCTCTGTGAACAGTTCCTATTACGTTCAACTTAGATGACTTGAAATAAAAGGCAGTCAGGAAAGCATTGGTAGTAAAATGACATACACATGTCAGAGTACTTAAAATCTGTGTTGTTAGAGGAGATATAAATTATATAGAGATAGCAAAATGAATAGAAAGATACATGCATACTAAGCTTAACAAGAATGTATTTTATTCAACCCTAATACTTAATATTTTGATTTAAGGCTTAGATGAAATTCAAATATTTGAGTCAATTTTTGACCCATTCACAAATATAAATTCTTGATTTTTTATTTTTCTGCTAAAAATATGTTCAGTGACATATCATAGTGTATTCCAAGGGGCCATTTGCTCATTTAATAGCTCTATTTAATCAGAAACACTCAGACTGTTTCCTTGAAAATACATATGGGTGTAAATTCTAATGGAAAATGTGCTTGGCAAGGTAACTTTGGAGCTTGCCAAACTCCAGACATCTTAGAAATGCTTGAGATGTTATAATGAACAAAACATACTACCAGTTCACTGAACCTTGGACTTATGTGTCAGGAAAGTAGACAAAATACCAAATATGTTGTCATGCTTTCACTAAACCAAAGTCATTCTCGTGTGTTTGAATTTAAACTGAAGACTTCTTCCACATTTAGTTCAGCTGTGAGATGAATTAGTGTGATCAAACCAATGGCAGATTCCAATAAAACTTGTCATCAGTTACGTATAATCATCTCTGAAGGGGGATTGTGCATGCATTTTTAGACCTCTCCACAGAAGAACATGGCAGCATGTAATGAGTTGTCTAAAATGTATAGTGGTGGATGAATTTCCTACCAGTCATGCAAGCATTTTAATTAGAAAGAAATTAGTAAAATTATATGCCATATGCTTTTTTTGTAAAAGCTTTTTGAGTCACATTACTATTTCCCTCATAATAGGCCACAGGACAGTGCAACTCCCCTTGTTTTCCATATGCAGCCTGCTCTTCATCTGTTCAATGTAAACAAATGAGTAACAGCTCCTCTTCTACCTTACCTAGACTGTTTATCTTTCAATGTATTACCTAAAGGCTATACCTAAATAATTATTCCTTTAGATTAAGATTAGACACATATGTATGCACTACACCAGGTTCAGTATAGCTTATCTGTATATGAGAAATTTTACCTCTAACTTCAGAACAATCCACATACCATGATACAAAGGAGAAGCCCCCCAAAACTGGAATTATCTTCTGGTGGGGGGTCCCCTTATAGTATAGGCTTCCTCTTCTAGGTGAGCGTTCTAGGAACCCATCTGTATCAGTATCAGTGTACCAGCTGGCATTGTTGTGAGAGGCTGCATTGGGCTTCAGTGAAATTTTTTTTTAAACTCTTTCAGTGCTTTTGCCCATTTCACGATGGGTGATTTACAAGTACAACTGTCCATGCCATGCTGAGTGTTCAGTACTTTTTGACCGAAAATGGCATGACCCCTGTGCCCCACCTTCCCTATTCACCCAACTGACTTTTTGTTTCTCTGGATGAAAAAAGTCCTCAAAGGGAAATGTTTTGCCGATGTGGGAGAAGTAAAACAAAACATGGCAGAAGCCTAAAAGCATAAAAATCAACAATTTCAAAAACTATTTTGAGCAGGGGAAGAAACCTCTCAATAGGTATATTGCATTCAATGGAGAGTACTTGGAAGGTGACTGAAGTTTAAACATATAAGAATAAATATGCAATTTTTTACAAGTAAATTTAGGGTTTTTTGGGGTCCCCCCTTGTGCATTATACATTACATAAAGCTGGTTGGGAGAGGGTAGGCTCTGGTATAAAAACTACTTGGTGAATATTTTGTCTTAACTCTACTTAAATTCAGATGTCTCAAAACTGAGATCGTAAGAACTCTTGGAGTTTATTCTGAGGAGTCTGAAGACAATTCTGGCGTTTGGGTGAGAAGGCAGAAGGAAGAAAGAAGTAAGTGAAACAAGAAGTATGGCCTCTGATACATTTTGATTTAGAAACATCCAAAAGGCTGGGCCACAAGTAGAAAAATATTAGAATGCCATGAGTACAAATGTTTTAAGAAGACAAGAATTCTAATGAGCCTGGATGGGAAACTCAGCATGAGGCTAAATAGTTGGTTTGATGTTTAGAGTCATTACACTGGCCTGTGTCAGTAGGATTACACAATACTATTGTGATAACACAAATGTTAAACAAATTACCCATCTCAGAATTTCCTAAACAACACTTTACAGCATTTGGAGACAATTCTTTTCTCTTAATATTGTAGTGTTTCTCTTTGTTGGATTCCCTAATGAATTTAGCAGTCTTTATACTTAGCAGGAAATCTGGACTGATCATCTGAGGCCTGTTTTCTTTATACGTTGTGGAGTAAGGGTTTACTTTTGGACACCTAATAAATCATGATCTAACATCTAAGAAACAGACTTATTGCCACATTGCCAAATCAAGGTAGGAAAAGAAAAAAAAACACAGTGTGTTTTGTTTGTCTTTCACCTATAGGACAGTAATGAACCAAGAAATGATATTCTCTAATAATGATATGCTAGACTCTATTAAAAATACATTAGCGTCCCAGTCTTACTATGTGAGGTTAGTAATGATTTTGTATTTGAAAATGTTAATCCCTGCCTTGTTTGTAGCTCACGGAGGAATACGACCATATGCAATGCTTTTCTATTTAAGGCAATGCCCCCACTGTTGGATAGATTGCTGTTGACAGCTTTTGACCAGAGGGAGCCATTAGATTTTGCTGGCTAGCAAACAGTTATGGCTTTGATATGAGCTACAAGGTAAAGATTAAAAGGAATACCTATACAGAAAAATATGTTAGCTCTGTGTGGTCTCTAGACTCTTCTTGAGCAAACGAAGAATATTTATTTGTAAAAACTACCAAAAATGCAAAGTAAAACAATAACTTTTCAGGGTTCTAACAGGAAAAATGAACTCTGAAAGAGGCCTGGGAGAAGCACAGTGGAAACTTCGTGTCACTGAAAAAAGAATTCAAAGGATTTAATTGAAAATAGTAAGGACTTTTCAACTGACACTGTTGTTGGGAGAGGTTTAAAAATGATCTCTGTATTTGGAAATATATTGATTTTACTGCTGGCAATGCAATCTTTTGAATAGCAGTTGTATGTGTATCTTACATATGTATTGATGCAATAACACATTTATACTGAGCAGGTATATGGATCAATTAATGCTATCAAAAATAATAATTATTTTTATTGTTTGGATATTATTGAATGTAATCTAACTCACAGTTAGAAAACATTCCCAGAAAACACAGACTAGAAATAAAAGGACCTTTTTTGGACAACAGAAGCCCTGTGTTTATTAGAGAAACCTGTCTTAAATGTGTATGTAACTAAAGCACATCTTCCTTTAGCAGGTATATAGATCCTGAAGTGAATCTTACATAGAGAAGATTAAAATGCTGTCCTCTCTGTGTGCAGGATTCTGTGTAGTGAGATTTTTTATGAATTGGAGGTAAATAATCAGTATTATGGGTTAAACTTTGATTTAAAAAAGATTTTGATACCCTTTATATTCTTTTTCTATGATAAAGTGAAATATATTTTATAAAAAGTACATGCAAATAGATTCAATAAATTGCTCAAATACAAATACGCCATTTAATTTTTGCTTTGTTTTTTAACTTGTATGGATATTAGAATCAACATTTTTTTCATCTGGATATTTTTGTCAATATCCATCTAAAATGGATAGAGTAGAAAACTATTAAACAAAATATATTTGGTTTTAGTATATTAAATAAAAATATATAATTTTACAAGTATATACTGCTTTAAAGGTGGGCATCTTCTATAAATACAAACCTACCTTCTTTAAAAAAAAAAAGCGTGTCTATTATTTCCCCCACATTTTTTCTCACAATATTTCTGAAACCTTAATCTGTTTTAATGTAGTTAGTACTCTCTTCAGTTAATACCAATAGTTTGGTTTTGGGAAATAAAAATATGACCATGGTGCAATTGTCATGACAAATAAAATAAACTTTCTTCCCTTAATCTGAAGGCAGTATTCAATAATCTGCATAGATGAGAAAATGTAGCTTCCCTCTTAATAATGTGGAGCCAGATAATAATCACTTGCTAATCCGGATCTGGAAACCCACCTCAATTTGTAACAGTGGAGAGTTATAACAGTGGGAAATTGTAACTGCCCTCCCAACCATTCTTTTGATATTGTTTCTGTATGTGCTGACTCTGATTAATATGTAGCTTGTAGATGAACAGCATGTTTGTATAAGCATCCTAGGAACTAACTTCAAAAGATACAGACTCCGACCTCCAGGCATCCCAGCTCCGGGAGATACCAGGATGACTAAACCAGGATGATGTACTCCTGAACATCACTTGCCTAGCAGAATGATCTGTCCTCGTCTGTACATAGAGAACTTTTCCACTGCCTCCCTTAATCTCTTTGTTCTGTTCCCTTCTCCCATGTTATGAAAACCTCTGCCCCCACTGAGATGTGGAGATGGGCTTTGAGACGAGTCCCCCATCTTCCAGGTTGCTGGTGTCTGAATAAAACCACTTTCCTCTACATCAGCACCTGACTTTTGAGTATTGGCTTTTGAAGCAGCAGGCAGCCATACCTGTGTTCAATTACAAATTGACACTCTTCCTCCCAATTTAAGGTTATGAAAGGTCTGAGTCTCTAGCATGTAGAATTACAAGCAGATAATTTCATTCTAATAGAAATATTTAGTGTTTATTTTTCAGAGTACATTACTTGTTTTACTTTGCTTCTATAATATTTCCCCACCTGCTTAAAAGAGAATAATAATACTTAGCATATGGGTTGTTGCAAAGGTTATAAATTACTTTGTACAGTGTGTGGCACATGATAAGAGCTCAAGAAATGATAGATAATTTTATTCAATTGTTATTGTTTTACCTATTTTTAGGGCTCAAAGTCCTTGTTGTAGTTTTAAAAGACTAAATTATTGAACTTAAAATCAATCTATCTTCAGTAGATATTACATGAAAAACATGATAAAAAGTCTTTACAAATTATATTTTTCTCGTTCGCTGTCATGTATCTAATTACAAGGCTTCCTCTTTTCTCCGTACAGAAACATCTGAAAAACTTCAAATAAGCAACAAATTATTAATATTTTTGAATCAAAATCACAATAGTTTATAGGATACTCAATCAATAACATGCTTATTGTTAGAATTCTGATAAGTGGATTTGAAAAATTACAAGTAAAGAAGATCAAAATTATTTGAAACTCAATACACAAAAGGAATGCAAATACTATAAAAGGATAATTTTGAAAAGTAAAAGAGGGCTTTGAAAAGAAGTAAAAATGCCATTTTAAAGAATACTAAAACAGAAAGTAATCAATACATTTTATTGGACTGAGAAATACATTTTGTTCATTATGTGATTTTATAACTGTTTTGAGGGCATTTAACAATATCTGTCCACTTTGGTATCTAAATTCTTGATCTCTCTGCCCCTTTCCCTAACCTGTTCCTTTTCCAGTTTTTCCTCTCTTTCCAGTCAAAACAGTTATTACCTAGATTGGGTTTCCCAGTAGTGTACCTCTTTTTACCTCTCCTAGCAGGGAATGGAGTGTTTGACTTTTCCTAATCTTTAACACCAATGGACAACCTGAGGAATATGAAATGAGTAGTTATAATCTTCTTGCTGATTTCATAGGAAACATTTTCTCATTTTCACTGCCCCAAAATATTTCCTTATTTTCTCTTGTGACTTGCCTTTATAATATATTTTTCCTATTTGAGATATTTCTTTTTATTTATTTTTTTTATTTTTAAATTCTGGAAGTGTTATATATGTTAAAAATATTTTTCTCGTATTTTGTATATTGTTTTAAATTCAACATACTTGTAATTTGTTTTGCAGTATTTTATTGTACAGAAATGTTTAATATTAGGGTAATGAGATTATCAATTTTTAAAAAATTATAAATTTTATATTAATGTATTTTTCTCTACCAATTATCATTTAAAGTATTGTCTTAAAATGGTATTTGATATCCTAGTTACTTAATCTTTCATATAAATTTGTCATTTCTTGACAAGATCAGTAAAAACCCCTGAAGAGATTGTGATAGGAATTACACTAGATATGTAGAAAAACTACAATTGTTGGTAATATCGGTGTTTTTTAAAATCAACACATATATCTTATTTCTCCATTTTAGAAGCTACTTTTATGTACTGCAATAAAATTTTATAACATATTCCATGAAAGTGTTATAAGAAGTTATTTGTCTCATTTATTTATTTGCTAAAAAGGTTGAATTAAAAAATACTTTATCTTTGTGATAACCATCTTTTTCCTTTAAAGTAATGTAGTGTATACTATTTATAACGGACATGATGTTGTATAGGTATGTATTCTTAAGGGTAAACCCGATATGATCAAAATACTTGGTGAGGGAAGAAGATTGGGCTTTGGGTGGTGGGCCTGCAACGCAATGTACAGACGGTGTATCATAGAATTGTACACTTGAACCTATAGGATTTTATTAATCAATTATCACCGCAATAAATTTAATTGAAAAAGAAAAAATATACATTTTCAACCTTGCTGAATTTTATTTAAAAATCTTTTATTAAGATTTTTTAAATAATTATAAGTGAGATAGGTGTATATTATTTTCTTATATAGCCTTTTTAAATGCTGTGTAAAATATCTTGGCTAGCCAAAAAGTGGTGACAACCTAAATTACCATCAGCTGATGAATGACAAAGTGTAGTATATCTATACAATTAAACACTATTCAACAAAAAACTGAAATGAAGTTCTGACAAGAGCTCCAATGTGGATAATCCCTTCAAAATATTGTGCTATATGAAAGAAACCAAACATGAGTGATTGACTACATATTCTATGATTCCATTTAAATGAAATTTTCAGAATAAATTTCTTTTCCTGTTGTCTGAAGTAGTGTCTGGAAGTTAGCCATTGTTTATTTCTTAAAGGGTTTAAGATACCCTTTAAAATCATTTGATGTTTTTGAGGGATAAACATTTACTTAATTATTACACTTTCAAAATGCTCACCGGCTTATGCAAGTTTATTTTTCACCATGAGAAAATGTGGGTAATGAATATGCATTTTAGAATATTTTCTATTTGGTTCAAGTTTTTAAATGTATTGGGTTTTGAAATTGTAGTGCACATTATATTATTACATAATATGTTATATATTTTAATGGTTTCTGTATATTTTACAAGTCTGTTAGTTGTTTTTTACAAAACATTTATTTCCCTAATCAAACTTGCCATATATAATATACATAAAATATATAATATATTATATAATTACTTTATTGTATAATTAATATATTATAATTATTATATAGTAATATGATATACAATATATAATTTTCCATATTTAGTCTTGAATTAGTCTTAAATTTATTTTGTCATCCTAATCTATTTATCACTTTTATTACTCTTTAATATATTTTATATCTTAGTTTCTGTGCTTGATTTTGTGTTAAGCTCTTACTACCTTTTACTTATAGTTTACTATATCTCTTTGGAGTCGATCAAGACTTTATGTGATTTTTTTCTTTCAAAAACCATTACTATTATTTCCAAGATTTCTAAATTGTTTATATTCATATATATTGGTTTCATTTTGCTTCATTTGATTTTAATATATTTTAACTGATATTATCTTTTGAGCTATAATTTTTAGAATCCCAAGAGTAGTGATGATAAATATGTTTTGATTATTTTCTAATTTTAATTTCCTCTGGGATCTTATGATTATTATTCTTAAATTTTTTGGTAGTGTTAGATTTATCCATATGTTTTGGTATTTTGAGTTCTAGGTTCACTCTCTCTCCCTTTCTCCCTCTCATTTCCTAGTGGTATTGGGGTTGCTTCTACCTGGTCTGGGACCCCAGTCCATAATCAGGTCTTATTTTGAAAGCTTGAGGGATTTACACCATAGAGTAGTTCAATGATCCAAGAATCCAGCCATGGAAATTTTGTCTCAGTTTCTGGTTGGAAGGTTGGACTGTATCCTCCTTCCTGAAGCAAATTACTTCATACTAGGCAGAGCCCCAGCACCAGCAATTGTTTTCCTTCTTTTATGTGCCAAGTAGAAATCCCCATTCCAGCCACTGGTTTCCAGCAGTGAGTTGGCTCTTTTCCCAGTATATATGCAGGACACATTTAGTATATTCTGCCCTGCAGAAGTTGACTTCCTAGCAGCTTTTGACTGCTTCTAGATTCAGAATCCAACAGGCCATCAGCCTCAATTCCGCTTATTTTATTTTACTTCTTTTCAATTTCCTGAACATGGAGATATTTCTCTTTTTTCATTATTACTTGTTGTGGTTTTCTTTACTTTTTTAAAAAACTATTATGGTTATATATATGGTTATCTATTTTATCTATATGGTTATGTATTTGAATCAGTGGATGGTTGGCTCAAATTGTGCATTTGCAATGTCATTTTCCCAGAGGTGCATTATAATTTTGAACATATACTTTGACTAAATTATAAACTCAGTGAAAGCAGTGACCGTATTTGTTTTAGTCATGATGCTCAAACTTGAGTTGGTCTTTAATAAATATGTAAAATACAGTGTATTATTTAATTAATTATTAGGTGATCCAGGAACAATTTGATGATAATTGTAAAGCCTAGAGAAGATTTAGCAAACCAAATACCTGTATAAAAATGTCACATAATTTAACAACACTTAGTTATTGCATATAGAAAGGCTGATCACAAAATTTTAGTGCAATTAACTAAATACCAAAAGCAACATCTTAAAAAGTAGCCATCCTTTTACTAAACAAAAATGTGTCTATCATGAAGTAAAGTGAATATGAAAAATAAAATAATGAAGTAAACAAGCAAAAAGAGAAATAGTATTTAACAATTTAAGGGCTTTACCACTGGATATCAGAAACTAGGCCTCTTAGTCATGAAGAATCTAAGAGACCCCTGTACTCCTTATTAAGTAATAGACATTAAATAACACTAGCATTTTTTGGCCTACTATTATCCAGCCATCTATTAAGTGCTTTATCTATAAGTAATTATTTAAATTTCAAAGCAATTTTTGACACTGGTATCATTTGTAGTGTAAAGATGTCTGAAATGCAACTGAGCATTTGAGTTATCTGTCCAAGATAAAGAAAATAATATTATATACCTACAACCCTTATATTTGGAGTTAGGGCACAGAAGACTGAATTAGGAATATGAGGTTAGGGATTATGTATAAAGTAGGGCTGAAACACAGGGTGGATTCCTGAGGCTGTGAGAAAGGAGAAGCTCTAGAAGGAAGAAGAGAGGTATGAGTTAAAACGGTGTGGCAGCCAAGGGAGTTCTAGGGCTGGGCTTTCTTAAGTATGCAGTAGTTTAGGGATGAGGTATGAAGGCAGTGTAGAATAACGATTGACATCTACAGGGAAGTGCATGATGGATTACTGTACTTTGTCATGTATAACCCACACTCACATTTTTGTGCACATTACACATGGGATTATTATACCCAGGTTATGTAATCATTATACCCCTGTAAAATGCACATTCTTATTTCTCTCTCAAAAATTTGGGCAAAAAGTGTGCATTATACATGGCAAAATATGGTAAGGGAGGACCGCTCAGAGCTAGTTTGGGAACCATTTCCATAATGTGAGCTCAAGGTCACCAAATGAGCAGGGAGAAGAGGTAACTGGGCTGAGAGAAGTGTGTGTGCAGGAGTTTCTGCCTGACCATTCTGTGCATGTTGTTTTCCTGAGACTAGGTGGTCAATGCCATGGATCCATTGTCCAGTGAGTATGACCTAATAGCACAGTCCCTGTCACACCTAAATTCTTCTGCACACCCTTAATATATGTCATGAACCCAGAAAAGACTTGCCTAAGTAATAATGGCAGAACCAACACACACACACACGCACACACACACACTCATGCCTCCCCAAAGCAAACACTCATTTTCAGAGATGTACAATTTTAACCTAGAAAGAGTTAGAAAATATTTTTTTTAACTGCCTCACAATGTACAAGGCTCCTCTCTGTGAGGCAATACTTCATTTCTGGGGTCAGATCAGAAGAGTGGCAGTTTCTTTCCTTTACCAATGAGTTCAGAGTGTGCCCTTCAGGCCGACCCAGAATAAGAAAAGAGCTGAATACTGAGAGGTTTGTTGTCCACTCTCTCTGCTATGATAAGATGGGGACAGAATTTTGACACTACCCTTCATACAGGATGTACCAAAATCATAGCTCAAGGTTCTTATTTTCTTTACTTCCTGACCAGGGGACAGAAAAGGAAGGAGGAAAAGGGGGTATTTTTAATCCACTTATTCTTTATATTATATTAGAGCAATAATTCAAGGGTTTGTTATATTACTTGAATAGTTTAAACAAATATATGTGAGATACCTCATAGCTGTTTCTAGTTTACATGCATCAAACAATTTCCAACGTTCTATATACTACTGCATATAAATTACCTTAGATAGGCCATTCATTTTTCTTTTTTTTAACAAGCAGTGATTGAACGTACTATGTTCCAGGAATGCGCTAGGGGCTGAGGTTACAAAAACATGTCAGATGTAATGTTTGCCCTCGAGGAATATTCTAATAAGGGATATAGGCATGTAACTAATGATTACAGTGTCATGTGTGCTGAGATTAGAATGTGATATGAAAGATATAAAATTACAGGAATAAGCATCTTAATAAGATGAGAGATTTAAGGAAATTTTCCTAAAAAATGAAATATTTCAGTTTTATATAATAAATGAAGGGAATAATGGAAAGGTATAGGACAAAAGTTCACAGAGTTATTAAGTTATTACAGAGATTAATGACTATTGAAGAAACTAAGGACTGTTCTTATTTATCACTAAATCATGAAGTAACTATATTTATATGAATCTAGTTAACCCTGATTTTTTTTTAAAAATGACCTATTTAGTTTCCATGACAACAATGCTAATTGTCTCTTAATGCACATTGTCTTTCTCCTTAGAAATGGAACCCCAATTTTTAGACAGGCACAGGGCACCTGATATAAAGCTTGGAGCTAAGACTGCCCTGTGATTAAGTTGAAGTTCATATGATAGAAGCAGGAGGAATGTCCTTAGAACAGCAATATCTTCTCTTCTACCCCTTCCAGGTGGCCGGTGCACAGTGGCCGATGCAGAGAAAAATGCAAGTTGACGATAGCAGAGGAAAACATAGAAGAAGCCCAGATATCTGACCCCGTAGAAGAGCATTTTATGTTTGGATTAGTTACTCTGAACACCTTCTATTGGAGAGATAAACACATGTGTATATTGGAGTTTCTCTATTACTCAGAGCCAAAAAAGAAAAAAAAAAAAGAAAGAAAGAAATGTAATGAATACAGTTTTATCCTTACATTCCTAATTTTAAAACATATTTTGTAAATAAACACAAAATTTAAGTAGAATAATATTTATAAACAACCTCTAGTGGGCTAACACTTTACCAGGATGTATGTATCTCATGTCTACCAATGTCCTGCAAAGTAGCCACTATTATTACCTGTTCCAGCTGACAGGCTGTAGAGTTAATGAGGGGGGGAGACAAGATTTGAACTAGGCAGAGTATAAATCAAATGTCTGGCTCTACCTGCCTGGGATGTTCTGCCTTCCTAACGAGATGCAATTTAGAAGAAAGCAATTCATTTTCCCCTACAAATCATAAAGATCAAATTATAAATTTAATAAAATTACTCATCGCTTCTGAATATGTTTTCTGTGTCTGTCACTAAACATGTAAAAGGTAACCTATTTTAAAAACCAAGGCATAAAATAATATGTTTTAGTTATTTAGGTTGTAGTAATTATGTATTTAAAATAAAAAAAGAAGTAAAAATATAAGCAGGCATAAACTTATGAAAATATAAATCAAATAATAATTTTTTAAATTTCCCTTTAATGACCAGATGTAAATTCACATAATCCTACCATGTCTGTATTCTTCTGAACTAATATAAGACTTCTCTTATTAAATCAGCAGTCAGTAAGATCAGGAAACCTTTCTTACAAAATATAGGTAGTCATATAATTTCCAAGCTGGAGTAGACCTTAGAGAAAAACTAATCCAGTCTTTTAAATTTATTGACAAAGTAACTACTGCTCAGGGAATTAAGAAAGCTATATATTGTCACAAGTTAATTGCAGTTAGAATTGGAGTTAGATTTAGTTGTCCTAGTGATCAATGTAGTAATAGTTCCACTACGTCTCATGTATGAACAGCATCTTCTATTTGCATTTAATGGAAAAGTAGGCAATATGTTCAATGTGACTAGGAGACATCCCTGAAGTATAGTAAGGATGAAAGCTATAGATTGAAAGTTCCAATTAATAGCTTTTTGTACTCAATGGACTAGCTGTCCCATGGCCTTTAGCCTGGAGATGGTTAATGTATGTTTATGAATCATCTAAACCTGCAGTGCAAAATGTTTCCATGTATATTTATCTCATGAGAGAGTCCACAGTTTTTGTTAGATTTTCAAGGTGCTTATGATCTAAAAAGAATTGATAGCCAGTGGCCTCCGCAAATGCTCTGATAGTCCTCTGAAGTAGTGTTCTTCCTCACCATCTAATGCAGTCTTCTACTCTACAAAGTTTTTCTTTTTCTTCTAGAGGTTAGGAATCATACCCTAATTTGGAGAGAGAGACAACAAGGTCCATGGAAGAGAGAAGGGAAATAAGAATGCCCAAAATTGCCCCTGGATGTTTATCCCATTCAGTAAAACAGCAATAAATGCTGACTTGTGAGTGGCTTGGATAAAACACTTGAAAGGAAGAAGTGCAGTTGGCTCAAATGAGCAATTTCAAGGATATGCCAGTAAGAAGAGTGTCCCTTGAATGCCTTCCCTCTTTTAACACTTAGCAAAACAGAGTTAACTGACATTTAAATAATACAATCTTTATGAAAATCTATTAAGAAGTTCATCTGATTTCATACATATTTCAAATGAGTTTGTTTTCTACATGTTGTGATGGCTTTGGAGCTGGGCTAAAATTGTTTGTAACTTTTCAGCCAGCTCCAAAGCCATCACTACAGTTAAAGAAAAAGCTCATGTGAAATATCTATAAAATTAGATGAGCTTAAAACGCTGAGACTGTCAAAAATACCAGTCACGCCACACATCTCACACTCTTAACTAAGAACAATTCAGCACAGTTAGGGGTCTTCATCTATAAAGAGTTTCAGTATAAAGTAAACATGGCGAATGAATTCCCGTCCTTCCCTTGGAGAGGTCGTGTTCAAGGTTCATTGGCAATGCAAGATGGGGAGGCCTGGCCTGTGCCCACCTGCTAGGAATTAAACAGAGAGCTGCAGTCTGTTGTGCAATCAATGTCTGGTCTTTAATGGGAGGCCCCAAATTTATCACCAGTAACTCTGACATGCTCATAAGCCATTTATTAATTTGTGTTAATTTGGGCATCATGGAATTGTTCTAACTTAAAAATAACAACCACCCCCAAATGTGAGAAAATTCTCAGGCAACATAGATGCGTGCATTGCTTTGGGTAATCAGGTTTACCAAGCAGGTTTTATTGTGCTCTTCTCAGCATGGTGCTTAGTATATAAAACCCCACCACATGTTGTAACAATAAAGTTATTGCTTATCGACCAGGTCTAGATGACAACCAACAAATGCTGCCATGAATAATTTCAGGAGGGATTATAGTCCTCTCCTTGGTAACCCATCAGTGTGCGTCTAGTAAGTAGTGTTCAATAACATTCAGGGTGGCAAATTCATGGAGAAATACACTCGGAAATAAACGACAGCAAAAACCACACACAAAAAGGAAGAAAGTCTATGTGTGAAGAAATATCCTCTAGAAACAATAAATTAGTTTACTATAAATTAACTAAAGCGCACATTTTACATAAGGGGAAAATATTCTTTTTTAAGGCATGAATAATTCTAGACAACACCATGTTTTTATTAAAACTCAATCTTACGAGTAACACTGGACTATTCTTAGGGATGGATGGGCATTTATCACCCTCCTCTTTGATGGAAGGTGTTGATACATTTTTGGTGGTAGCTTAGCTACATGGTTCTTTAACTTCTTCAGAAGTTTTAGATGAAGACCATTTGAACTTAGTGATTTATGGCCACTTAATTTCTCATATTTTTTCAATCAGGTCTTTGTTTTTATTTCTCTGACAGTTCTTTACCTTCCTTCTCCATACAAAGTAACTCCAGGATAGATACTTCTTCATCATCTTGGAGGGAAGGCCAGGCACAAAGCACCCATTCAGTCCCTTTGCATTCTTTGCAGTCTCTTTGGTTAGCTTCATTCCCAACGTAGTCTAACAGACCAAATAAATTTCCAGTGGATTTTGCAGTTATGACATACTTATCGCAAAGGGATAATTTTTGTTTGTTTTATAAATGCCTTTGTTCTTTTGTGTGTTAAACATTATCAGTAAAAGTTAGTGTTACAAGGTTTTATCCTTTGTCTTTCTCGTTTCCCAAACAAAAGATCTTTCCTTAACTTATTTTACTTTTTTCAGGGTTCAGGAATCTCTAACCATGCATCATCGAGCAGGTGCAATACTATTTCTATGGGTTTTAATTTCCTACCTTTTCTCTGTGGAAGCTTTCTAGCTAATCTCCTGCTTTTTTCCCCTTAAACTTCTGTTTGAAAATTTGAGTATCTACATGTGTTCCTTTGATATGAAGCTTTCTATGAAAATCAGGCTTGATTATGCCATTGCGAATGCAAATTTTTAATTTCTCATCTTTTAATCTCAGATCAATAAGTCAGAAGTGTTAGAAGCTATACCAACACTCCCTAAGTATGAAAATACTGTTATTTTTTTTTAAATCATGATTACCCAACATGATTTTGACAAACGTTGTGACTTAAATTTTTAACAATACATTGATTATGCCACCTCTTAAAATGTGCCACTGTGTCAAAGTAGCAGGAATAACAAGTTTCTCCATTTATCAATTCTGCCCCACCCCCATGCTCTAAAACAGGCTTCTGCTGTAATGCAAAGCTTATGTCCTATGTTTCAATAAGATAAATCAATCACAATGAAACATAGGTTTCTTATTAACATATGCCAATCACTCTTTGGTAATCTACCAATGCTTACAAAAAGTAACCATGATTTATTCTTCTTTATACAAACAAAACAATGTGTCTCTCTCACTTTTCTAACCATTTCAATATAACACCTAGTGGCAGAAAAACCAAACTAAGAGGTGGTGAACCTATTCTTACTCCTTCCAGATTGAATATATGTATATAACCAAATAGTTTTATATTAACACAGATTCTCTTTGGCAAGAAACCATGGAAGAACCGCCAAATTCCTATTATAACTGAAAAGCATACAAATCTTTCAGCAAGCCCTAAAAGCAACTTTGAAAAAAAAAGTCTAAATCCAATACATACTTCGCTGTTGCTAGGGAAATTTTCTCTAAACCTAGATCTCAGCACACCTTATACTCACCCATTTCTCTTATACAGATCATTTGAATCTCCAGGTCACTTGCATACCTCATTATCAATATTTCCCAAGCACCTGAACACAGAAAGTACACCCAGGTCTGCAGCATATGGCAATAACAGCACCTAAATTCAGATTCAGAGTATCCTGTCCTTAGAGAAAACTCAGGCCTTGCCTTTTGTCAAATAAGCAGGGTTTAGGTAAATGTTATTGGTTAATTATGTTCCCCCTAAATTCATAAGTACATAGTACCTCAAAATGTGGCCTTATTTGGAAATAAAGTTGTTGCAGGTATAATTAGGTGAGATGAGATCATGCTGGAGTTAGGTGGAGTCCTATTCCAATATGACCGATATCCTTATAAAAAGGGGGGATTTGGACATAGGATCATGCACACAGGGAAAACGCCATGTGAAGGCTGGAGTGATGCTCTCACAAGTAAAGGAGCTACTGAAAGCTGCCATGAGAGAGAGGCCTGGAACAGGGGCTAGCGTTCCCTAGTGCCTCCAGAAGGACCATGGCCCTGTTGGCTGGGTACTTTGATCTCAGATGCTGGCCTCCAGAACTATGAAACACTGAAAATAAATTTCCCTTGTTTAAGCCATCAGTTTATTGTACTTGATTATGGCTTCTCCAGAAAATTAATGCACAAAATTCACCATAGTTCATCAATATCAAATTATGAAGCAGGTAAATATGCTTGCTTGGTAGAGAAAAGGGAAATGTACAGGAGGCTTATTATTCTTAAATGGAAGTGCAAAGTTTTCCCTAATATTTAGGGAAGTGTAAGCTTGCTTCTCAGTATCCCCATTGCATTTATCACCTATCTATATTAATATTGGCTCATCATGCTATTATAATCACTTGTCTGCAGATCTATTTCTCGAACTAAAGATCAGAAAGGGCTAAGACAACGTATAGCTCCATCATCTCAGAATCTAATAAGGACATATAATACATAGTAAAAGTTCATAAAATTTCTTCAGACAATGATGAAACTAGATTTGCTGCAATATTTTAGAAATTTAACCAGATTGTTCTGTTATATAAAGTTTTCACTCAAAATACTTATTCGTTTTTAACCAAGACTCATGAAACAGTTCAACAGACTGGACTCTGACCATTTTTTTTTTTTAATGCTATCACTAAAAAGCATATGCTGTGTCTTATTTAAAAGGTCCATAGAGATCAAATATACTGACAATAAAGTAGACTGGGAAGTAAGAGTGGAAAGACAGAAAACAGTCTCTGGCCTCTGAACTAGATTTCTATGTGTAGATTTGTTGTCTGTTCCCTAGAACCTACTATTAAGAGAAGGTATAAAAATTTTGCCATGTGTTAACCTCTATTTGAGGCCAAAATTGTCCTGCTTGGCCAGGGATCGAAGTGTGCAGGCTGACATATGCATTGTGATGTGAACCAGACTCGGTGGGGTATTCACCACTGTCTGCTGCCAGGTATGCAAGCCTTCCAGATAATCTACTGTCGTTTGATGATCTGCCTATAAATTCTTTCAGTCTCTCAGGCTGAGCCCCAGTTTCTCCTCCTCCTCCATCTTCAGACCTCCACTGTGTCTCATCTGCGCTGTACAGTCTGACACAAACTACTATGGTTCAGTCTCACTTTCATTTTACTGCATCTCTTTTAGCAAACAACCCTAATATCTGTGTTTCTAAGTATAGCCTGATAACTTGACTTCTTTTCTAATAGATAATTCAGCTTTCTTTTTCTGACTCTGGATCCTAACCTATTTCTAGTTACCCAAGACAGAGCACTCCCCTGTCAGTGTGGGAGCACAGAGTTCAAACTTTGTCCCCAGACACTGAATTTCATCCAGGAAGATGCGTTCTCTCAGTGCTATCAACATGAACTGCTATAGGCAAGTTGCCATATAGCAACCAAAGGGGAAGAAATAAAGCATATATAAACATAATATTTATCAAACTCATTAGTTTATAATGTACATTGAGTATACTCATAGAGTAGGACTAAATAAGTATTTGTACAGAAACTATTTCTTTTGGAGTCTTACCAATATTCAGCAATTTTTCATAGGATTTAAGTTATTTAGAAAAAGTCTGTCTATTTTGCTTTCATTGTTATTGTTTTCCATCATCTCATAAATATTTGATATAATTAGAATGGAGATTAACAGTTGAAGGACTCTAGATTAAAGGCAATTTAGAGCTATATTTTCTTGAGCTGATAAAATGTTTATAAAGTGTATTTGTTTTTAAGAGGCAAAGCTAGTATATTTTCCACTCAACCTAACTCTACCTAAAACAAAAACAAAGTCAAAAACCATGAATTTTCAACCGATCTTGTTGGAGAAAAAAGATAAAAGATCTGGCAACATGATGTTTACATTCCCACGTGGCTGGAATTAAGCTCTGGGGAGGTATGATAAGTTTGCTGTAGTCCTCACCATCCTCTGTTATTCCTACCAAGCTCATTCCACTCATCAGACGTAGCTGTTGGCTCCTGTATGAATTTAAATAACATGTAAGAAGCATATTTTGATTTGTCATGCAAATGATTATGATCTAAACCCTAACCCCTAATGAAAAAATTTTTCTTCAATGGTAGAATCGTGCCTATTGTTAAGTATAACTTCCACATGGACCGACCTGCTCAGTACAGTTACATATGTCTCAGGTCGTAGGCTTTCCTAAAGCACAGAACTTTGACCCTATGGATATAGGCTTTTTGTTCAATAAAGAAAACCATCAATTATGTTTGTTGTTTGATACCAAAAATGCTTTGATCTTTTGAAGGGTATTTATTACAAAGGAAAGCAGGGTGAGAGTCCTTTGACAGACAAGAGACTTTACATGAAAACCTCACGCTCTGTGACTTACTGGCATGGACCATTGACATAGAATGTTTCAGATCTGATCTACTTTACCCTTTCTGGGTTACATTTTTATCCTTTCCATTTACTAGCTATGTATATGTGGATAAATCTCAGTCTCTGTGGACCTCAATTTCTTAATTTGCCACATTATCTTTAAAGTTTCATATATGATCTCTAAATGCCCACTGAGGTATTTAAAAATCTTCAGTAAATCTCCATAATTAGCATATTAGAAATTCTTGGCCACGAAACAAATATTTAGATTAGAACAATTTTATTTAAAAATAAATATTATTGTATCCATTATTGTTTCATAGGTGGAATACTGAATTATTTTTTAAACTATATATTCATCAGAATATCTTCAATTTTTTCTTGGAATTTCACCTTAGAAACTTTATTCTAATTATCTAAAGCTTTAAGTTTATTAAAATGAAATAATAACTGTCCAACACCTCACTTACATGTGAATCTAAAAAAGAAAAAAGTCAAATTCATAGAAACAGAGAAGAAATATTGTTGCCGAAGATGTAAGAAGAGGTTGATAAAAGTGTACAAACTTTCACAGGGGTCTGGGGAGCTAATTTATGCATGATGATATAGTTGATAACGCTGTATTATATAATTGAAATTTTTCAAGGATAGTAGATATTTATGTTCTCACAAAAAAAAGGGGAGACATAAATATGAGTGGTGATGGCTATGTTAATGAACTCAATGGGAGGAAGCTTTTCACAATGTATGTGTTTATTAAATCATCACATTGTACTGTAAATATCTTACAATTTCATTGGTCAATTATATCTCAATAAAGCCGAAAAAAATCCCTTCCCACTTTAGGTAATAGAAAAAGAAATCTCCACAAAAATAGGTAATCTGCACTTCCTGTTATGACCCTAATTTATGTGCTTCTTCCTAACATTAACTAGAATCTTGGGAGGTAGTTTCTTTTTTTTAAAGATTATTTTAAAATTTATTTTTAGAGAGAGAGGGAGAGAAGCATCCATGCATGACAGAACCGGCAACTTTTTGTTCACAGGCTGGTGCTCAATCCACAGAGCCACGGTGAATCTTGCAGTTAGTTTAGCTTCCTCTTCCCGTCCAACCCTGAGGCACCCAACCACCATGTGATTTGTAAATGACTCCTTCCTGGTCCTGCCCAAACTTCTGCAGTCTCCTAAACAGCCATCTATCCAAGCTTGGTCCCCTTAAAACTCCACCACAGTGTCTTCACAGTGTTATTTGTGCAGTGTGTGTTTGTTTCTTTCTCCTTAAAACTGTTCTCTTTCTCATCCGCAGTGTGAAGGCACTGTATTATCATGGTTAAAAGCACAGGACTTGGAGGAGGTGGCAAACCAGGGATTGTGTTGCTGCTCTAACAATCATTAGCTATGTAGCCTCAGGCAATAGCTGAATATGCCCGAAAGGAAGGGTTTTTTAAAATATCAGTTTGGACAAAAGACTATATAATTTGTAGATGTCACCACTGATGGTAAAATTAGAACCTATTGATGGGTAGAATTGGGATATATATTTTTAATGCAACACACTGAAGACTCCTCACTCAACCTCAAAATGCAATTTAAAGTTTGATAAAAAATGATTTTTTCCAACCTTAAATGTATTGAAGTAGAGAAAAAAATGTCCACAAATTAAAGAAGAAAATTCAATTATTTTACAGGGAAGACAGAAAGTTTAGAAAATAATGAAGAATGTTTCCAGTCCGAGATTTTTATATTCTGTGGTTTCACTTTAATTCAATTTACTTAAACTTAAATTCTAGATCAAGTATATTTTATACTTAAATTTTAGGACTATTTTCATTTATAGAACCAAAGTTCAGTTTACTAAATGCCAAACTTCTTTATCAGACAGGTGTGCATTATAAAATAGTTCTCTTGAACTTAAAGTTATTATATTTAGAGATGTATGAGTTTTACTTTATGCTGGCTGTTTTGAAAAAAATTAAATACATGTCATGATGATCTGTTCATTTATAAACACACATGTACATGGACATGCCACGTATTTTCTGATTATTCTATCCAAATATCTATTATGGTGACCCCCACATTGACTCCCAAATATTGACAAATTCAAAGGATCATTTTCTGCTTTGAAATAAATAATTTATTAAAATAATTGAATTAGTAATATTTGAGTGTGTATGGTTCAGATGTCATTTATAGAAGATAAAAATTTTATTTTGAAATAATTTATCCTTTCTGAATGTATTTTAATCAATGTATTTTGTCAATGAGATATTTTTTGCAAGTTTCTTTTAAGTCTGGATGTACAGAGGTAAATTACCATAAACTCTGATGGCCTTTTTAATGCTTGTCCATGGGATTAAGTTGAGACCACCAACCAATTTCCTATAAGCCATCAAGCAACATCATGTGTTAACAATTTTCAGTCTCTTTTTATCTGGTTTGGATTCAAAATGGTAACCTGGAGGTGAAAGGTCTGATTATAAAAAACAGCTCCCCTGGGCCAACCAACCTTTTCAATTTTCTGAATTTAAGTTAATTATATCATTTGAGTTTAATGGAATTATCAACATGTTCCCCTTCATTCTGAAATAGCACCACCCCTGTTCATTAGAATCAATCCTTCATTGATTACCTAGATTATAAAGAAGACTAAAGGAGAACATAGCATTAATGTTTAATGTATTTTATTATCTGATTTAGGAATTAAGGTGTGTTTTAGGATTTAATGAGGGTAATAAAATTGTTTTCAGGGTAAAAAACCATTTTTGTTATGTTCTCTTGGAGTTTCTGTATGAAATTTGCTTATAGCATTACTTTTTGATCTGGGATTTATTATATTTTTATTTCAGTAACATACAAAGTGAAGGGAACTTTTAGCATTAAATAGTTGAACATATTTACTATTGTATCTTCTAACCCTCATAAATATAAAATTAAAGTGAGCAGTTCATTATTCCGTTACCAGGAAGACCCCAGTCAGGGTGCTCCCCACCTCTCCTTGGTTCTCATCTCACTTGCAAGAGACAAATTCAAATGAGAAGCAAGCATATATGGTGGAAACGAGATAGTAAGTTTATTTATGAAACACATACAAGCAGAAAGGTGCGAGCAGGCACCCAAATAGCCAGAATGCCCTACGTGACTAGTCTTAATGCCTTACATATAGAGGAAATCAAGTTTTTAGTAAGTTTGTTAGGAAGTTTGTTCTATACACTTGAGCACCTGGCTACAAGCAGGCACCGAGTTAATCCAAGTGTGATGACCATTGGGGTTTAGAGGCAATATACCTTAGTTGGCTTTTAGGTTCCCCCCACTCTCTCTCCAGACCTTGGAATTAATACATGGTCACAAATGCTTGCTTCTCCCAGCTAGTGGAGGTGTTACATGAAGACTTAAAAGGGCTCCTCTCCTCCTGAACTGTTATAGTTTTGCTTGTGATGTTCAGAATGCCTGGTAATCTTATCAGACCAGGCTCAGAACTGCTAGGTCAGTAAGAGAGGTCTCCCTTTTGTTTCTAGCCTCCTGTTTTAAGTTCTTTGTTAGATTGTGATGGTGGGGACCCTACTTTATTTCCCCGTTGGCCACTCATTCCTAGCTGCTACCTACAGTAATAATTCCAGAACTTCATAAATAGGTAAACTTTTGACTTAGAATCTAAAAAGTGAGGCATTTAAATATTTAAATTTTGTTTGTATTTTTTCCCTTCAAGAATCTTTTAACACCCAGTGTTGTATTTATAGTTTTTTGTTTGTTTGTTTGTTTGTTTGTTAGCATAAAGAAGAATCCCAGGGTTGGTTAGTCTTCAGGCTTTGCAAAACTTTGACCCCTCTTCTGTTCAAAGTGTTACTGTTGAAGAAAATATTTAAAATACACTCAGATTTTGTGACCTACCAAAGTAAAATTGTACCTTGAATTGATTTACAAGATATGGAGCAACTAGTCTCCTTTAAAATGTTTAAGGCAGCTGGTATCCTTCATCATAATTGATTATGTTTTAAAAATTGGCATATTCACCACTACTTTAGACACATTTTCAAATGGCAGAGAAGTAGGAATACGGAAATGTCAAGATATTAATTAAATTGTCCTCTGTGGAATAATTATTTTAAACTGTCTAATTATTTTAAACTTTTATGAGTTGCATAAAAGTACGCACATCAATAAGTGGTTTTAGCATCATACACCTCGTTTTCGTTTCCAGCTGGTATAAATTTAAAGGTTTACTTACTCACCTATTTACTGACTATTAAATTAGCGATTTACTTTCCTTTTATACATGTTTTAATTTGCTTTTATTTTTTCTTAAATAACACCTATATTACATTATTTTAATTCAAATCTGAAAAATGATATAACACCAAATACTTGCACTGCACCCAATGTCATTCCCTATTCTCAACTCTTAACATATTTTAATACTTTAACAACACTATCACTTAAGTACCAATATTATAATCATTTATAGCTGAAACAAAAGATGGTAAAATGATTCACCTGGCCATGTAGCCCAGGTAAGCAGTAGAACAAAGAATTTTTACACAGTTAATATATACCTAGAGTCCGTACCCTAACCAACTTCACATACTCAAAAATACTTTCATTTCAAGAAAGTGGGACAGGAGGAAATCAATGACAACTTTCAGAATTTGAGTATGGTGGCCATTAATTTAGGTGGCCCCTTCAAGACTAGAAAAATATTGAGGAAAGGAGTTGGATATGCCACCCAAGACATGTTCCATTAATGTTTGATTTAATTATCGAACATCAGTAGATCAGTGAGTGACCAGTGGCGGAGTATTGCACACGCCCAAACTCTTCTGAGTTGCTATTTAGCTACATCGCTTTGTACACTTACAGGTTTTAAAGCTGCTACTTTCCCATATTTCTTCTCTCTGGATATTTATGCAGTGATGTTAATTATAATTCCACATGAGACTAAGAAAAATGGGACAATAATATACTATTTTTGTATAAGAAAAGAGATCCAGTGATAGTTGAACACAGAAACCTGAAAATCAAGAAGATACAAATTTGGGAGTCATCAGCATATGGATCAAAGATGAAATCATTTATGTGGATGAAACAGCACAGACAGAGGATAAAGAGTAACGAAAGTGATTAACTGAGAAAAAGAGTCCACAAAGAGGAATAAGGAGCAACAGTGGTAGGACAAGGAAAATCACGAGCATTCAATAATTCAGTTAATTATGATATTCTGTACATCTTAGAAAGTCTGCCATGTCAGAATTACATTTAGACAATGCATTTATTAGTTATTTTTCGACAAAATTTGTCATTTAGTCCTTTCAGATAAAACCCAAATGTTCTGAATGCTAATATTTTCTGTTTCTAGAAATACTTGAGTACACTGAAGTGATTTTAATGCACTTAATTACAAATCATTAAAAATAATGATGTAAATAAAGTCTATCTTGTGTTTGGAAGGATATTTTTTGGTTAGAGCGAAAAAAGTTAATAAATACTAAAATATACTAGCTCAGAAACATAAAAATCAAAGAATCATTTACACAGAGCTGGATCCAACAATGCAAATAATATAAAAGATGTCTCTTTATTTGTGCTCTCTGTCTGCTCAGGTTTACTCTAGTATGTTTCATGTTCAGGAAGTTTGTCTTCTTGCCACCATCGGATATAGTTTGGATAATACTTATACCTAACAGTGCCAGAGGAAAGAGTATACACTTCCCCAAGCATCCCTTTGCAAAGATTTATATCAATATTTACAAAGGAAATTGCTTGAATCTTTTTCTTTTATATGCACCATGAAATTGAGGAAGTGAAGCCAGGTGATTATAGGCTCTAGCACGTGGGAGAGAGCTGCCCTTCTTAGAGAAAAAAAGATGCAAAGAAAAAGATGCCAGAAAGATAAAAATAACAGATACCTATCTACTACATTACTGAAACCTATTTCAGGTAAAAGGCTCAAACATCAATATTTGAAAGATTTTGTGACCCACAGAAATATTTTTTCAAAAAAAGTATAGTTTAGCTTTACTCTTTCCATTTGCACAAAATAATTCATAGTCCAAATCAAAATAATCGACTACTCTATGTTATATAGCCAGACATACATGGAACTCAAGAGTTCTCACAAACAATTGAAATTGCTCTGTTTTGAATTTGTTAACTATTTGTTTAACCTGTGCTGTCAGAAGTACTATAAATCCATTTTGGATAATTGTCTGTGCTTTTTTCTTTTGCTAGCCACCCTTGAATGTCACTAGAGACTACTTTTTTTTTCAAAAATGGCTAATTCTTAAATTATATATTTGGATTAAAAGACATGAAAATAGAATAAAAAATGAAAAAACAACCAAGGAAGGAAAGCCAAAAATGACACACCTGAAAAAATCAAAAGTATATGTAACCATTCTACCAGTGGAATATCAATTTAAAACATAATCATAAACTTGGATGACTATTTCTAAAGCATTTTTATATAAGCATATGGAAGCAATGAAATATCTTACACATTTTTTTTCTGAAAGTTATTTATAATTTGAGAAAAGATTTGCATACTTTACTGCTGCAGTCATTCATTATTTAAAAGTTATTTATCCAAGGGCAAGATAGCAGAGGAGTGAATGGAAGTCACACTGACCTCCTCCCAGGACCAATCTGGAATTACAGCTAAATTGTGGAGAAATCTCCCAGAACCAATAAGTGAACAACAGTGAACAACAAGACTTATAACCTTGGACAGACAGAAGAATCAGTTCAGCACAACCCGACTGGTAAGGAGTGTGGTAGAGACTTCAGAAGGCTCGCTGGGCACTACAGGTGGCAGCGCCAGAGGGATATTTAAGTGATCAGTTAGATCCCCCTAAGAAGAGTGGGATCTAAACCATAAGCAGGGATCCCAAGCCTACAACACCAGAGCCTGAAAAGTACACAGATAACAGCCAGCCGGGAAAAACAACAGGGCTGCTCTCTGCCAGAGACAAGCAGATGAAGCCTGAAAGAGCCGTTTAAGGGCCAATGCACATTTTCATTTGCAGCCACTTACCCTGGGCTTCGGCAAAGGTGGGGGCAGAGTGGGCTGGAGACACCTGAGAGAATGGGGACAGAACAGAAAGAATAGTCACTTATATCCTGGTGCTGAGTCATCCTCCACGCAGTAGCAGCCATCTTGCTCAGGCAGACCACTCCCCTGACTGGCAGCAGCCTGAGAGGAAACAATAGCCCCGCCCCCAGGAGGGACTCTGCCCTGGCCCTGTGGTGCTTAAGCCTGACTGCTGAGTGAAGAGTGGCAGCCACAGACAGCAGACCCCTGCAAAGGGGGTGGGGCAGAGTGGACTAGAGATGCTTAGGAAGAGACTGGGGATGGAGGCTTTGGGGAGAGAGCTGAGACAGTAGCCACTGATATCCCAGTGCTGAGTCATCCCCCATAAGATAGCAGCCATCGAGCTCACACAGACCACTTCCCTCAAAGCAGCAGCAGCCTCAGGAAAACATCAGCCCTGGCCCCAGGAGGAATTCTGCTCCCCCTATGGTGCTTAAGCCTGACTGCTGAGTGCAGAGTGACTAGCTTGAGGACTGAAGGAGACAGCCACAGACGGTAGATCCTTGGAAGTCATGAACAGACTGCCAAAGGTCAGACAGGGTCAACATCTGACATCACCAGAGGCAGATCCAGAAAGAAAAAAAAAGAGGAGTAAATACTAGAGGCTACCGAGATGAAGTCCACTGTGGTCTTCTCCATGATTTTTTCTTTATGACATGGCCTTTTAACATTCATTTCTTGTCCATCAAGTTGGTGCATATTTAGTCACTAGATTTTATACTATAGTTTATTTCTCTCCTTGTTATAATAGTCTTATCTCTTTATAGCCTTGTTAATACTAGTTCATTTGTTATAGATAGTAGAATTGCAGAGGGTAGTTATTTTTGCAGATGTGGGTTTGTTTCCTGGGCTTTGTGGATTTGCTCCAGTAACCAAATAATGGGAAGACAAAGAAGAAGAAAAAAAACCCAATTGAAAGGAAATGAGGAATCCTCAGAGACAGCTAAATGAAATAGAGGCAAGTAAACTATCAGATATTGAGTTCAAAACAATGGTTATGAGGAAGCTCAATGAATTCAGTGAGCTCAGAGAGAATTACCAAAAACTATAGGAAAACCATGAGGAACTTACTGCTAACTTATTAGCATGAAAAAGGATGTAGTAACTACCAGTGAGGGCCAAGAGGAAATGAAGAATACAATTTCTGAATTGAAGAACATAGTAGAAGGAATCAAAAGCAGGTTAGATGAAGTAGAGGATCAAATCAGTGAGCTGGAGGACATGTTAGAAAAATACTCCCAGAAGGAGCAAGAAAATGAAAAAAGACTCAAAAAGAACAAAGAGGTATTAAGGCAAATGTAGGGCAACATGAAACATAATAATATCTGTATAACTGGAATAACAGAAGGAGATGAAGAGGAGCAAGGGATAGAAAACCTGTTTGAAAAAGTAATGATGGAAAACTTCCTTAACTTGAGGAGAGAAAAAGTCACACAAGTCTAGGAAGCAAGAGATTCCCAAACAAGAGGAACCCAAAGAGGTCCACTCCAAGAAATATCATAATTAAAATGGCAGATATCAAAGACAAAGAGAGAATCTTAAAGGCAGCAAGGGAGAAACAGGGAGTAACATACAAGGGAGCCCTGATAAGGCTACCAGCTGGCTTCTCAACAGAAACACTACAAGCCAGAAGGGAATGGCAAGAAATATTCCAAGTAATGAAGAGCAAGGTCCTGCAACCAGGACTACTCTACCCAGCAAGGCTCTCAATTAAAATGTAAGGAGAAATAAGGAGTTTCCTAGACAAAAGAAGGCTAAAAGAATACACCTCTGCCATACCAGCATTGCAAGGTATGCTAAATGGACGCTTTAAGAAGATGAAGAAAAAGAGTGAGAGAGAGAGGTACGCAGATACAAAGGAAAAAATAAATAATACCTATCAATAATAACCTTAAATGTAAATGGATTAAATGCTCCAATTAAAAGACATAGAGTAGCTGAATGGATCAGAAAACATGACCCACGCATACGCTGCCTACAAGAGACCCCCCTCAAAACAAAAGACCTACCAAAACTGAAAGTAAAGGGTTGGAAAAAAATATTCCAAGCAAATGGACAGGGGCAAAAAAGTCAGGGTACCAATACTTATATCAGGAAAAATAAAGTCCAAAGCAAAGGTCATTAAAAGAGACCCAGAAGGACAATTCATAATACTCAAAAGAAGAATCCATCAAGAGACATAAACATTTTAAACTTATATGCACCCAACATAGGAGCACACAAATATATAAGGAAAATCCTGAAGTACTTCAACAAAGATATAGATGATAACACACTCATAGTAGTGGATTTTAATACCCCATTGTCAACAATGGATAGATCTTCCAAACAAAATATCAAAAAGGATAGTGTGGTCTTGCATGACACGTTAGATCAAATTGACCTAAATGGTATGTGTGTGCGTGTGTGTGTGTGTGTGTATAACCTTTCATTCCAAAGAAGCAAAATACGCATTTTTTTTCAAATGCACATGGAACATTTTCAAAGATAGTCCACATGATAGGACACTAAACAAACCTCAACAAAGTTAAGAAAATTGAAATCACATCAAATATTTTCTTAGACCACAAGGACTTAAAACTAGAAACTAACCTCAAGGAAAAAACAAAAACATTCAAACTCATGAGACTGAATAGCATGCTATTAAACAATGAATGGATCAATAATGAGTTCAAAGAAGAAGTCAAAAGTTTCTGGAAACAAATGAAATGAACATACATCAGCCCAAAACCTGAGAAGGCAGTCCTGAGAGGAAAGTTCATAGCAATGCGGGCCAACCTAAAAAAGATAGAAACATTTCAAATAAACAGTCTAACCCTACATTTACCAGAACTGGAGAAACAACAAAAAACAAAGCCCAGAATGAGCAGAAGGAAGAAAATAATCAAGATTAGAGAATAACTGGGTGACATAGAGGCTAAAAGAACAATTCAATGGATCAATAAAGCCAGGCGCTGGTTCTTTGAAAAAATAAGCAATATTGACAAGCCTTTAAGCAGACTCATCAAGAAAAAAATAGAGAAGATGCAAATAACTTTTTTAGGAGAAATTACAACTGAGACCACAGAAATACAAAGGATTGTAAGAAATTACTACAAACAACTATGAACAACTATATGTTAAGAAATTTGAAAACCTGGGTGAAATGGACAAATTTCTAGAAAAATAAAATCTTCCAAAATGGAATGAAGAAGATGCAGAAAACCTGAGCAGACCGATATCAGCTGGTAAAATTGAAGCAGTAATCAAAAAACTCCCTGCACACAAAAGCCCTGACCCAGACGGTTTCACAGGAGAATTTTACAAAACATTTAAGGAAGAGCTAACCTCTGTCCTTCTCAGACTATTCCAAAATATATAAGAAAAGTGAAGACTCCCAAATTCTTTTAAGAGGCCAGCATTATCCTAATCCCAAAACCAGATAAAGGCACTACAAAGAAACAATACTGTAGACCAATATCACTGATGAACATAAACACTAAAATCCTCAACAAAATATTGGCAAACTGCATCCAGCAATACATTAAAAAGATCATCCACCATGATCAAGTGGAGTTCATCCCTGGGATGCAAGGATAGTATAATATTCATATATCAATAAATGTATTACATCACATACACAAAAGGAAAGACAAAAATCACATGATCATATCAATAGATGCAAAAAAGCATTTCATAAGGTACAGTACCCATTTATGATAAAAACACTCAGAAAAGTGCAAACAAAGGAGACATACCTTAACATAATAAAGGTCATATATGAAAAATGTACAGCCAACATCATACTCAGTGGGCAAAAACTAAAAGCACTCTCACTAAGATAGGGAGCAAGACGGGGATGTCTGCTTTCATCACTTCTATTCCACATGGTATTGGGAGTCCTAGATACAGCCATCAAACAAGAAAAAGAAATAAAAGGCATCCAAATTGGAAAGGAGGAAGTAAAACTGTTATTGTTTGCAGATGACACGATAGTGTACACAGAAAACCCTATAAACTGCACTAAGTGAATTTGGCAAAATGGAAGGATACAAAGTCAATATCCAGTAATTGAAGGCATTTTTTTACACCAACAATGAAATATCAGAATCAGAAATCATGGGAAAAAAACCCATTTACTATAGCAAGAAGAAAAATAATGTACCTAGGAATAAACTTAACCAAGGTGGTAAAAGATTTGTAGCCAGAACAATACTGAAGAAGAACTTAAGGAAGACACAAATAAATGGAGACATATACCATGTTGATGCATTGGAAGAAGGAACATCATCAAAATATCCATACTACCCAAGGCAATTTATAGGTTCAATGCAATCCCTATTAAAATATCAGTGACATATTTCATAAATATAGCACAAACATTTCAAAAATTTGTAGGGAACCATAAATGACTCCAAAGAGCTGCAGCAATTTTGAGAAGGGAGAACAAAGTAGGAGGGATCACAATACCTGACACCAAACTATATTATAAGGCCACTGTAATGAAAACAGTTTAGTACTGGCATAAGACAAGACACATAAATCAATGGAACAAAAGTGAGCCCAGAAATAATCCTAAGTATCTATGGTCTATTAATATTTTACAAATGGAGTAAAAATAGCCTCTTCCAAAAATATTGTTGGGAGAGTTGGACAGCTACATGCAAAAAAATGAAATTGACTTCCAAAATACACCACACACAAAAATAAACTCAAGATGGATAAAAGACTTAAATATAAGTTGCAACACTATAAAAGTCCTAGAGAAGAACATAAGCAGGGAAATCTTATATATTCCATGCAGCAATATTTTCACTGATATGTCCTCTAGAGCAAGGGGCATAAAGGAAAGAATAAGCAAATGGGACTTCATCAAAATAAGATTTTCCATGACCAAAGAAAAAAAATCAGTGAAACGAAAAGGAAACCAACCATATGGGAAAATATGTTTTCCAATGATACCTCAGACAAGGGTTTGATCTCCAAAATACATAAAGAACTCACATGACTCTACTTCAGGAAGACAAACAATCTAATTTAAAAATGGGCAAAGGACCTGAACAGACACTTCTCCAAGGAGGACATACAGAGTTCCCAGAGACACCTGAAAGGATGCTCAGCATCATTAGCCATCAGAAACACCTCACAGATGGTCAGAATGGTCATCATAAATAAATCAACAAATAAGTGTTGTGGGGGATGTGGAGAAAGGGAACCGTAGCACACCATTGCTGGGAATACAGCCTGGTGCAGCCACTGTGGAAAACAGTTTGGAATTTCCTCAAAAATCTAAATATGGATCTGCCTTTTGATGCAGCAATTCCATTGCTGGGATTATACCCTAAGAATCCTGAAACACTGATTCAAAAGACCCTGTGCACCCCAATGTTCATAGCAGCACAATTTACAATAGCCAAGAACTGGTAGACACCGAAGTGCCCAAAGGTAAATGAGTGGATCAAAAAACTGTGGTACATTTACACAATGGAATACTACACAGCAGAAAGAAAGAGTGCCTACCCTTTGTGACAGCATGGATGGATCTGGAGACCATTATGCTAAGTGAAATAAGCCAGGCACTGAAAGACAGATACCATATGATCTCGCCTATAAGTGGAACATAATCAATGAAACAGAAAAGCAAGCAAGCAAAATATAACCAACAACATTGAAATAAAAAGCAAACTGACAGTAACCAGAGGGGAGGGGGGAGGGGGATGACAGGGGAAAAAGAGAGGAAGGGTCATCAAGGAACCTGCATAGAGGAACCATTGACAAAGACAAATGAGAGAAAGATTGAGGGCATGGGTGGGGCTGGGGAAAGTGGTGGTGGGAAAATGCTTACAAAAACAAAACAAAACAAAACAAAACAAATAAAAAAATAGCCAGGCGTAGGTTAAGAATCATATAGGAAATTGAGAAGCCAAAGAATTGATGTGTACAACCCACAGACATGAACTAAGAGGGGGGATGATGGGATTTGGTGTGGGGTGGAGGGGATAAAGGGGAGAAAAATGTGAGACAACTATAATAACATAAGCAATACCGTATACCAAAAAAAAAAAAAAAAAAAAAAAAAAAAAAAAAAAAAAAAAAAAAAAAAGAAAAAGAAAAGAAAAATAAAAAAATAATAGTGGTATAAAGGTTGCATTCTCATTATGGGAGGTGCCAGAATGTTAAGGAAGGAAGCAAGAAATTGAAAACCTATTTGAAAACATAATGACAGAAAATTCTCCTATCTTGGTGAAAGAAAGAGACATATAAGGCCACCAAGTGCAGAGTCTAAAACAAGATGAACCCAAAGAGGTCCACATCAAGACACATAATTAATGGTAAAGCTTAAAGACAGAGAGAAACTTAAAAGCAGCAAGAGAAAAGCAGTTAGTTTCCCATTAGAAGGCTCACATAAGACTGTCAGCTGATTACTCTACAGAAACTTCTCAGGCAAGAAGGGATTGGCAAAAAGAAAATATTCAAAGTGATGAAAAGTAAGGACCTACAACTAAGATTATCCAGCAAAGCTACTATTTAAAATCACAATACAGATAAAGAGCTTCCCAGACAAGAAAAAGCTAAAACAATTCATCACCTTCAAACCAGTATTACATACATTAAAGTATCTTCAATAAGAAAAATTTAAACATATAAACAGTAGTATGGCAATAAATACATATCCATCAATGATTTAATCTAAAAAAATAAATGAACAAGCAGAACAGAAGCAGACTCACAGATGCAGAAAACACTTTGATGGTTACCATATAGGAGGGAGGTTGGGGGGATGATTGAAAAAAGTGAAGGGGTTAAGAAATAAACTGCGTAGTTACAGAAGAGTCATAGGGTTATAAGGTACAGTATAGGGAATATCATTAGTGATATTTTAATAACTATATGTGGTGTCAAATGGGTACAAGATTCATTGAGATGATTGTTCAGTAAGTTATATAATGTCTAATCACTGGGGTGTGTGCCTGTAACTAATATAATATTGTATGTCAACTGTAATTAAAAAATAAAAATGATTTAAATAAAGAAAAACAAAAAAACAAACCAAAGATAAAAACAAAAGAAAGTCAATGCCAAGAGGCCAGACACCCAAGTGAAAAGCTAGTGGTACCTTCCAACAGTCACTCCATTTCACCATTTACCCTTTATGCCTGCCCTCAAATATTCTGGTACCAAAATTCATTAAGTTGGATTAATTTTACCTTCCATATAATTCTAAAACTTACCCTCTCATCTATGAAAGGCTCTAATTGGTCTCTGTATTTCATAGGTTTGCCCATGAAAATCAAAACTGCTTATTACCACCAAAGTGGATTTTCTAATCATTAACTAGCCTTTCTTAGGATTTAATTATCTCAGTTGTTTCCTCCTTTCTTCAGAATGTTCTACATTTAAATATGTCGAATCCTTTCTACCTGAAATCCAGATAATCACAAACATACCTGGTGTGCTAAAATTGCACCAAATAATTTTTAATATCTTAAATAATATAAGTTTTTTCATTTCTCTGTGACTTTACACACTTTTTTTTTTTGACCAATCAACTTGCTAATCTAAAAATGACTCGTGCAGACTGTGTTATGGGTTACTTTCCTATAAAAATGTATCCTGACTTTCACATTTCAAAATGCCTTTGTTTTGTCTTCCCTTTACTGTTTTTTGGTATAGTACGCATACACCTATTATGGCATTAATCACAGTATATCGCAATCATTAATTTGAATTCATGTATTCGCTGCACTAATGATTATTTGGTTAAAATTAGAACCACCATTTGTTACACCTCCAGATTATTGCCTACATTCTTTGATAAAGTGGGTTTGTTTGGTGTAAAGGAACAGAACTCATTCAAAGAAATTCAAGCAAAAAAAAAAATGGAGGTTTAATATTAATGAGACCTAGATATACAAGGACTGTCCGGAAAAAGTCAAGCCATTGTTAATGTAATGAGAACAATTTGTGTGACACTGATGTAACCTGGGGGCCAAGGAGAATGGATTAGAATGCACATGTGTGAACAATGACAACTTCATCATACTAATCAGTGAGGGCAGTAGATGCCATTGAGTGAGCATGTGTAATGTGTGGCTGCATTCAAAATGACTTAAGAGGAGAGCAATAAATCTGCATCAAATTTTCATGTTAAGCTTAAACATTCCTCCACGGAAACTATTCAGATGATTCACATGGATTTCAGGGATGATGAAATAAGTGCAGCACAAATAAAAGTGTGGCACAAATGCTTCAAAGGTGGTCAAGAATCTGTTAACAGTGATCCATGTTCTGGAAGGCTTGCAACAAGTAGGACACCTGAGAATGTTGACCATGTATGGGCTACAATCAACAAAGATCAGTGACTGACAGTGAGAGAACTAGAAGCTGACCTGGGGATTCCTAAAATTACTGTGTCTGAGATTTTGATGCAGAGTCTTGGCAAGAAATGTGCCATGGCAAAATTCGTTCTGCAGCTTCTGCTACCAGAACAGAAGGAACATGGTGCTGCACTTGCTAATGACTTGATTCAAATTGCTAATGATGTACCAGATTTCCTCATAAAGGTCATAACCAGAGATAAAGCGTGGGTCTATGGCTATGACCTGGAAATGAAGACACATCATCCCAATGGAAGTCACCTGGTTCTCCAAACCTGAAGAAGGTGCGGCAGAGTTACAGCAAGATCAAAACCATGTTAACTGTATTTTTTTATTAGAAAAGTGTTGCCCATCACAAGTACACCCCTCCAGGTCAAAAAAGATGCAGCTATGGGCAACTGGTGACTGGCAGCTTAATCAGAACAACGTGCCTGCTCACGCATCATGTCTCGAGCACAGTTTTTTTGTGAAATGCCAAATCACCCAGGTGACTCTCAGATTTGGTGCCCTGTGCCCTCTGCTTTTTCCCAAAACTAAAATTGCCTTTGACAAGAGAAGAGATTTCAGACCATCAATGAGATTCAGGAAAATACAACAGGACAGCTGATGGTGTTTCCAACAAAGGATTTTGCAGTGTTTTGAACAGTGGAAGAGACACTGGGAGAACTGTGTGAGGTCCCAAGGTGCTTTCTTTGAAGGGAACTGATGTGTCATTGTCCTTGTACAATGTTTCTTGTATCTTCTTCAGTAAACATCTCTATTTTTCATATTATATGGCTGGATACTTTCCAGACAGACATTGGATACTCAGAAACCCTACCTCTTCATACCCAGGAAAACCTGTATCAAACTCCTCACTCTGAAGACTAGAGGAAGTCCAGGTTGTCCCAAAAAGATTTGTCATACTTGGAATGGAGAGATAATTAAGAGGACGAATAACATTCTATGGCCCCAGCTGACCCTCATTCCTTGAAGGAAGTGATCACATTGATGCAAATTTGAAATTCCACTTCTCCAATGCCCCCCACCTGGACACACACATAAATAGATACACAATCTCATTCACAAAAAGTTCACAAGTCTAATGGGTATTACTCTTACTCATTACTGTTGTAAGGTGCCAGGGAAGAGGTTATATTATGGGGCAAAATAAATTTACACTTTCTGTTTGAAATTTCAATTATTAAAAATCTCTTTAAATGTCTCCTTTGTCAGGAATATTTTTCTTGGCCCTTTTCGCTTTGCTGCAATATTTAACCTCTTTCCACTTGCTCTTCTCTTCACCACGTCTTTAGGCTTTCCCAAGAGTTCCAAATTCCTCTTCTTTTATTAACCAGAACAAGTAAATTCAATACAGCTCACATTTTTAAACTTGTAACCCCAACCCCAACCCCAACCTCAGGGGGCTGTTTTTGTATTTTGCCAGAGAACAGTTTCCAACTCTTCCACGTTGTAGACAGGAACCTTAGGTAAGTTACTTAAGATCTCTGCACCTCGGTTTTCTCATCTTTATAACAGAGATAATGGTAGTAATTACCTCATGTTTGTCTTGATGATTAAATTACTTAATACACGTAAAATTAGATAAGCCCTAGCAGAGATAGGAGCTTAATAAATGTTAATCATTGTAATTGTTATTTTTGTGGTTGTTTACCCTTCTTGGAAACCTCTGTGGTTATAAACATTTTGCTCAGTTTTTTTTTGCTGTGGTTGTTCTCCTTCTTTTTCTCCTTTCTCTCTCTCTTCCCTTCTCCATACCTCCCTTCCCCTGCCCTGTTTACTTTGCTGGTAAATAAAGGTAATATGAAATCTCACAAAACTCAATTACAGCTAGAATGGCTAGGTCATAGGAGAACAAGAGAACAGAAAGTAACTACTTTTTTTGTGTGTGCCCTGTTAATGCCTTTTTCCAGTATTGCTCTTTTAATATATGCTTTATTAATCTCTTTATACATGGCAGATGACCCACACATAATGGCCATCCCAAAATAATTGTCTAGAATTCAGATATGCACAGGGGTGGGTAAAAGTAGGTTTACAGTTATGAGTATGCAAATCACAGAGTTTATTCTTGTATTATTAATTATTATATTATTTATTTGTACTACAGCTGTAAACCTACTTTTACCCACCCCTATATATTACACCCACTCCTATATATTACACCCACTC
The DNA here is from genome assembly GCA_004026545.1 of Mormoops blainvillei. Lineage (NCBI taxonomy): Eukaryota > Metazoa > Chordata > Mammalia > Chiroptera > Mormoopidae > Mormoops > Mormoops blainvillei. The sequence continues at coordinate 90,130 of PVJD01004662.1, forward strand.
ATTTAAAGTTTTAGGGCGAGAAAAAGGTATTCAATAGTTGTCCATTTTAGGTCAAAAGTCCACTTCTACTCCAATTATCTGTGTAACTGGATGAGAAGTTTCTCCAAACAAAGATGAAACTATTGGCCTTTTGTTTTATTTATATTTTATTATTTTATTTAATTTTTTTTTCCCTCTTCCACATCCACTAATCCTCCCTGCCCCCGCAGTCACCACACTGTTGCCTGTGTCCATGAGTCCTTTTCCTTTTGGGCTCAGTTTCTCCACTCCCTAATCTACCCCCTGCCCAGAGCTGTCAGCCTGTTCTCTATCTTTAAGTCTGTCTCTATTTTGCTTGTTAGTTCAGTTTGTTCATTAGATTCCACATATGAGTGAAGTCATATGGTATTTGTCTTTCTCTGGCTGGCTATTTCACTTAGCATAATTAGCCTCTTATAAAAACACTCCCACTATATAGTTGTGTATTGGGCTGACAGGAAATGTCTCTCTCTTTTTTTTTTTAATTTCTGCTATTAAGTACAGTCTCGTCCCATAAAATATCCGGTAGATGCCTATTGAGAGAATCAAACATTGATTTGTTTTTTGCTGAATTTCACTCACTAGCAAATTTTGTTAAAATAACATTAGAGGGTTTATGTTAATAATAAACTATTATTACATATTTAAATTGTTTTCTAGTGATATAATAAAAATAGTTATGGCTTATAGAGAAGACTAACAAAGTAATCAAGGATGAAGTTATTAGTTAATAGGACTAAAGAATGAAAGGGAAATAAACATTTAATCAGGTTCTCACAACTAAACCTATTTTGTTGCAATTCAAGGTGATTAATTTTACAATTACCTGAATTGTAATAAGAATAATAACCAGAAGAAGCAGGAAGGAGAGAATCTTTAAATATACACATAATTTTTTTTAGTCCTAATTCTCAGTCACACTGGTTATAAACCTAAAGTAAGGCCAGATCTGAATTATTAGAGTGTATTGGTAAGGAAATAAATGATTGGCAGCTTCTAGGGAAACAGGATCTTTGCTACAGAAAGTGGATGTCATTCCGTTTTAATTTTAGAGCAAATAGCTTAACTGAAAGGATTCTTAATATGTTTAAAAAACTGATCTCTCATTACCTATTTCTTGTTTCTTAGATCATTACTAAAGGAAGATAAGATGATCAAAACCTAGTTAATAATCTTGAAATTCATCTGCCTTCAAAAATGTTTATAGATTTTCAGGGAAAGTGATCAAACATTAGTTTTTTTTATGCATACAACCATTTATTTTTGTTGTTTTTAGAAAAATTTTCCAAAAATGCATTGACTACTGACTTTCATAAAAATGCCATATAATGAATATTTATTTGATATTCCAGATGAAAATTATCATCCATCATTACACTGGGCAACATACAGCTTAACAACCTGAACTTCTGGTTCTTACACAGAGCTGCCCCATAGCACAGCCTGTGAGGTTGCTGTCAGCCTTTCTCCTGGGATGCCCCATCCCTGTTCTTCAGCTTAATCAGATAGGCCTAGAAACCTAAGGGACAGAGTATGTCAGGTTAATGGGGTGTTTTCCAAGCCTCTCTCACATAGATTTGCATGGGCTTCAGAGTGAAGGCATTGGGCCCTCTGTCTTAGAAAATAAAATGGTTGCTAGCCTTACTTCAAGATTAGGATTTCTATTATAATGAAATCACTGGGTCATAGTACCATGCATGAATGTGTGTGTGTGTATGCATACTTATACATATATATTTGTTATATATATTAGATAATGTTATTGTTAAACTAAAACCGATCTTTGTATATTCATTCAATATATTATTAATATATTAATATCACATACTAATATATAATATGTAAAGGAATATGTATACAGATAAATAGATGATAGGTAGATAAATAGACCAATAGATCAAGTCCTTTCTGAACATTTTTTTGATTGTTGGAAATCTTTCTATATTGTTTCTCATAACTTAGAAACCACTCCTGGATGACACAAGTACAAAATAAACAAATACTTTTGCTCTTCTTTCAACCCGTATCAGGTGGAAAATGTATCAGGTGGAGAAGAGCAAAAAAGTGGTTTCAGACCACTTTTTTCCCTAAATGACTCCCAGGAGTTGTCCAGGAGAATCATCACATGTTATGCTAAAAAATGTGTGAAAACCGAAGAGCTAGTTAATATTCATTTAATAAACTTTAATTGAAATTTATATTATACATAAATTATTTGGTATAACAAAATAACTGTCCATAGACATGCTTTGTGGTAAGCAAATTTACAAAATGAGTTATGTTTGACTTGTAATAGTCTCAATACTCACCATTTATCCTCCTTCCCTCTGTTGGCAGAGTGCAGGCTTTCCTACAGTCCATGTGGAAGACTTCCTGGAAATGCCCCATACTTGATGCCTAGCATACTCTTCTCATCAAAATATATCTTACCAATGCCCCGGTTTCTTGATGTCAAGCTCTCTGCTTTCCAAGATTATTTTCTTGTTAAAATATTATGTCTTTATGTCTCTAAACAAAAAATAGAAATAAAAATACCTTAGCCGTGGGATGGTATACTTTCCAGAATCATCGTTTGGTGGCCACTAAAGAAATAAATATCCAATACCAAGTAATTCCATCCTTTCTTTAGGACTCCTGAAAGAGACGGTAGCAAACCCACCATCATTTACAATGACACTTATGTGTATGTTATGCTATTTTTCTCTCTTAAAGTTTTCTCTCTCCCACCCCTGGAAGATGAGGGTTTTTTCCTTTGACCACCCCTCCAACATATATACTGTTGTCACTTCCCTCACTTGCTTGGAATTTAATTGGTATTTCTTCTTTTCTCTCCTATTTTGTTAATCTCTTTCTCCATGAAGGATGTTTTTTGTTTTTTTCCTTAAGAGACTGTCCTCAATCTCTTTCTTGCTACAATCTCTTTTCAATCTGTAGGGCTATTCAGACAACTACATGATCACCCTCTCTGGTGTGGAGTTTGGTGCTAAATTCTGCACTCTGTACCGAAGTGCTTACTCGGCACTTTCACCTGGTATCTCTAGCATCCATGAAGTCACCACCAGCTTATATTAGTTAAATTATCATTTTCCAAACACCTGTACTTTGAATTCTCCTCTACCTTCACCTCCTAATAGTCAGTTACTAACTTTTATAGATATGGCCTACTCAATAAAGTTTACATTTACTCCATTTCTTCTATCGCTATGTGTAGCAATGTATTAAAGATTCATTAGCTGCCTTCTAAACTTTTATACTTTGTTCTTAACCCCTTAATCAGTTTTCAGACCCTTTTCTATCTTACAGACCCTTTGTAAAATGAACAATGTATAAGGTTGGTATTATTAATCATACAATGTTAGTGCAGGGAAAACAGACAAAGAAAATAAAGAGGAAGGATGTATTTGCAGATGAGAACGTACTATATTTCCATAATGTTGAAATCTTTAGAATACCTTTCACTAATATTATCAATATCAATAACCTCTAATCTGTCAAACAGACCTATTTATCATGTCAGGATATATACTCTGAAATTTGTCTTTGTTTATAATATTGCCATCATCTGGAATGCTCCTCTGTCTTTTAAAATCCTATTAGCTTAAAATGATCTGAAACAGAACTTGTATTATGAAGCTTTGTAAAATTTCACCCATTTAAGCTTACTCTCTTCTTAAATATCAAGACAATTTTGGCTGCAAATCATTGTCAAGAATTTTTATTTTACTCTGTGTAGTACATGTTAAACTTTACTCAATGACTGCCTATACAATTATTAATGTAAATAGTTCCATTATCAATGTATAATCTCACATGGCTCAATAATTTTTCCTTCATTATCTCTAAAAAGGTAAATAAGAGAGAAGAATGTGAGACAGATGAGAAGTGTTAGAAAACCATAGTCCAGTTTACTCAAGTTTCAAAATCCATTTTATACAAAGTTAACAGTTTATTTTAAATAAACATAATGCCTAAAAATATAAAAACTTTTGTTGGTTTTTTTGTTGTTATTTATAATTTTTACATTATAATTATATAAAGTGAATTATGAATTTGGGTAGCTAAGATATCAAAAAGACTTCCATGTATTATTTTGTAGACATTTTCATATAAATGGAAGAGAATTTCTTAGTAATTTCTGGCTTGATACCATGGTGGTCAGAAAACATGTTATATTATTTCATTTGTTTTTTAATTGTTGAGTTTTGTTTTCTGGCCCAGAATATGATCTATATGGGCATATGTTCTATGGGTACTTGCAAGACTGCGTATTTTGCTGTTGTTGGAGGCTTGTTCTACAAAAGTCAATTAGATCCTGTTCATTAATGGCGTTGTGTTCTTCTCTATCCTTACTGACCTTCTGGTTAGTTGTTCAATCAATTATTGAGAGAAAGGTGTTAAAGTCCCCACCTATATTGTAGATTTGTCTGTTTCTCCTCTGATTTCTATCAGTTTTGCTTGTCATGTTTTGAACCGTTTTTGTTTGATGCATACACATTTAGAATTACTGTAACTTCTTTATGTATTGGTCCTTTTATCATAACATAATGTCTTTCATTATCGCTGATAATTTACTTTACTCTTAAATCAACTTCATCTGATATTAATATGCTGTTTTTTTCTTTTCTTAAAACATACAATATAATAATTTTACTTATCTTCACATCACCATAATTGTAATCAATTATTATTGTTAATATTACATGTAATCACTAATTATTATATTAATACAAATGCTAATATATATGTACTATATTAAGTATAATACAATAAACAATAATAAAGTTATTTACTAAAATAGCACTCCTGTCTTGATGTCGTAGTGCATTGGTGGCAATAGCTGATTCATTAGCTTTCTGTGCTGCTGTATATTTCACTGCTGTCGCCAGGAAACTTCATCTCTTCATACCCCAGGAGAACCATCATTGCACCCGCGGGGACCAGTGTTCCATTCAAATGGGATGAGAAAATGAATACCTTATCCTTGAGCTTCCTAAAACACAAGCCAAAGTGACTCAATTATTCAAACAATTTCAGCTCCCTCCAACCCCCACCCTGTTGGCCAATATTCTTGTGCAAAGGGACTGACACTTCAACAAGGGGGTCAACGGTCCCAAGGATAGGGTGTTATACTCTCTTACACGCAAACCCGATCTCACCCACATGACCTGGGAAGCCTATGAGGCAGGCCCCCAAGGCTTCCTGCCCCCTTCCCTGTAGCCTCCTGAAAGTCCTGGACTATGAGTTACTGGAAGGAGACAAAAAGAGAATTGTGGCTGGAATCTCAAAACAGGAAGGAAAAAAAAGGCAGCACGGAGACATTAGGAAAAGACTGTCCAGTTTGGAGGGGAAAGGGAGAGTTATATCAGAGAGGGATTCAGAGCTATGGCAGAGAGGGGTTGAAATCTGGGCTTCTCTGGGTTGTGGGCCCAGTGCTCTTCTGCTGCCTATGGTTCCGTTGCAACATCAGGCCTGATCCTCAGGGCTATCTCTGTGGCGCTCCAAAGAACCCCCCACGCTATCTCTGTGGCGCTCCAAAGAACCCCCCACGCTATCTCTGTGGCGCTCCAAAGAACTCATTAAAACCCCACTTACACCAGGCCTGGAGCTCTTTAATTGACACCACCATTGTCATGACAGAGGTCCCCAAAGATATCTAGTGCTAAAGAAATTAAAAATAATAAGAAAAGAAAAATAAAAAGGAACCAAAAGAAAGAAAACAAGGGGAGAGGGAAAAAAATAAATTAAGAAACCTGGACATAAGGGAGGAATATTTTTATATGTACCTTACCGAACTATCAGTTTATACTCAACAATGTGACTGTTGGAACTGTCACCCTAAGTCAAGGAGTATACTAAATTATTTTTGTCATAAAAATAATTTGTGTTTTAACACATTTTATAACTCTACCAAGACATTGTTAGAAACCTCAGGCATTTCAGATCTGTTTTCTTGACTAATGCCATTTAAGTGGGGAACTTGGTTACAATCCAGCCTACAAGGATTCATTATGGTTCTACTTATTTTCTTTCTTTTTTACTCTCATAATGAACTATTTTTTAGAGAGTACAGTGCAACTTAATTATGCCCTACTGTCTGGAAGTTTCTTCTATAATTTGGACCACTAAAACAGCCCAAATAATTGAACTCAAAATTCATGTGAAGACATCATTACAATATAGTTTTGTTTTGTTTTGTTTTTGATGTCTTGGCAAGAGATTGTGCCAGTTCCTCTTCCTCAGCAGGTGATTAAGTGTGTATCGCAAACAGATCCCTTGCTGGGCTTTCATACTTCTGGTCTCCTATGCACCCATCCTAATTGCCCAGGTCCAGGTACCAGGTATCTACACATAGACCCTATTCCCCAGAGTTTGTGAAATCATTCAAATTAGCCATCTACAGAAAGCTCATGAAACATAGCTAATCCCATCCCATTTTCTATACATAACTATGCTCTATAACTCCAGCTTTCTGCTACACTGGCCCCAAGCACAACCCCCTGTGTGACTCTGTATGACAACGTTCTCTTGTTTGGAGCTATAAGTAACTAAAAACTCTGCCTTTCATCTCTTTGAGTGTCATGTGTTGCATACTGCAATTGTAAATACCTCAGGTCTTCTGATATACTATGTTATTAAGTTAGATTATATTTATTAAAATAATATAATAAATTAATAAAAGATAAATTGTGAACATTGGAAAATTCATGCTTCTTTTACCAGTCATTATTCATATTGTCACAAAAATACTTTTAGATTTTTTCAGTTAAAAGACATTACATAATTTTGCATGTTTATTACACACAGAGTATCAATGGTATTTGGGTTAATATAATAATTAGAATATGGTACATGGAAAGCAAAATTATGTTTCAGAATATTTTAATTACTATTTATAGATTATATATTTTTCTCTAAATTTTTCCAATCTAGCCTTAAAACTGTAAGATATAGCTTACAAATAATTATCTAACAAAAAATGTTAATTAATAATATGACTATGCCCTGGTCTATGGGGCTCAGTTGTTTGAAATATCATCCTATAAACCAAAAAGTCATGGGTTCCTGGTCAGGGTGTATGTGTAGGTTGCAGGTTCAATTCTCAGTCTTGGCGTGTACAGGAGGCAAGGCAACCAATCGATGTTTCTTTCTCACACCGATGTCTCTCTCTCTCATCCTCTATTTCTCTCTCTCTCTCTCCCACCCTTCTTCTTTCTGTAAAAGTCAGTAAATGTATCCTTGGGTGAGGATTAAAAATAATAATAATAATAATTAACAATATGACAAATTATGGAAGATTTTAGGAAATCCACAAATCAAAAGCTAACTCACAGTAAATTGAGTTTGACACTGATTTTTTTTCTTAATGACTTGTTTGAAAATTAAACATAAGAGTTAATAAAAATGCTATACTACATATTTAGTGTATAGTACCATATGAAAACAAAGTAGAAGGAGCAGAAGGGAAAGAAAGAATATATAAAACTGAAAAATATGAAACTATAGAATTATATCATGTTTCATTTCACTGTCTTAAAAAGTCATGTAACTGAAACTTCTAATTTTTTTAAGTTAACACTTTCAATGGAGTTTACCCTCATTTTTACAGTCATAGAGATGAGAAAAAAGAAAAAATAGCTTAAACTCATGGAGAAAGTCTCACACTGTAAATACACACCACAAAGCCACTGCAAAGCTCTGAAAATTAAAGGGTTTGAAGGGGCCCTGTGTTCTGTATAGTGAAGTTTTAATAGACATCAGTAAGGCATTTTGGCAGAATGACAATTCCATTGGAATAGTGGCTAATAAGCCCTCTACTTCCAGTAACATTTTATTTGTAAACTCCTGTCTTTCAGAGTTAGGCAGATGCCTTTGTTTAAATTTGACAGTAATAAACCAAATTTGAAATATGTACACAGATGTAGATTTTAACATGTACTGTTACTTTCTTATAGGCAATATCTTTATATATAAAAAAATTATTACAGAAAGTATTTAAACATAAAGATGCCTACTTTAGAGGGAACATTTAATAAAAGAAAGCAAAGAGAGCATCAACTATTGTATTTGTATATTTATTTAAGTTCTCTAGGTTATGTGCAAAGCAATTTCCTTTGTGTCAATAAAACTTATTCTGTTATACCAGTTTTATTAATCTTCCTCTTAGAAATCTCTTTTACTTCTTTTGCTGCATATATACTTTTGGGTAAATGAATATTATTTATGCAAAAATGACCTAGACCACAGTATAGCAAACAACAGTTCTCATGTCAAATCTGGCCAGCTGAGGAGCCCTGTAGATAAAGTTTTATCAGAACACTATCATACCCATTCAGTTCCTAATTGGTCATAGTTGCTTTTGCACTACAACAACAGAGCTGTGTAATTGCTACAGAGACTGTGTGGCCAGCAAAAGATATTTACTCTGATGTATTATACAAAATGTTTGCTAAAGGCTGTCCAATGTTCTGTGATGATGAAAATGTTGTGTGGAAATTTGTGCTCTTCAAAAGGGTAGCCTCAAGCCACATGTAGTTATTGAACAAATGTGGTTATAATGATTTAGGAGCTTTTATTTATTTTAATAACTTCTTTTGTTATTAAACTTTGTTGATATTAACTTTTTTTATCTGTACATGCCCATCCATACCTTATTCTCTTTTTTATAATTGAATTTTTGAGGTGATACTGATTAATAAAACCATATGGGTTTCAAGCCTACAACTCTAACACACCATCTGCATAGTTCATTGTGCCTTCACCACCCAAAGTCTAGTTTCTTTCTGCCACCATTTATTCCCCTTTGCCCTCTTTCACCTTCCCTCACCACTCCCCTTTCCCTCTGGTAATCACTATACTGTTATCTGTGCCTGTTTTTATTTTTTCTTAATCCCTTCACCTTTTTCGCCCAGCTCCTCAAACTCCCTCCCTCCAACAGTTGCCAGTCTATTCTCAGTATCTATGAGTCTGTTTCCATTTTGTCTGTTAATTTTTTTCATTAGATCCCACTTGTGAGTGAAATCATATGGTATTTGTATTTTTCTGACTGGCTTATTTTACTTAACATAATACTCTCCAGGTCCATCCATGCTGTTGCAGAAGGTAAAATTTCCTTCTTTTTATGGCCAGCTTGTATTCCATTGTATAAATGGACCATATGAATTTTATCTACTCATCTGCTGATGGGCAATTGGGCTGTTTCCAAATCTTGGATACAGTAAATAACACTGCAATGAAAATAGAGGTACATATATTCTTTCAAATCAATGTTTTGGGTTTCTTCAGACATATGCACAGATGTGGAGTTACTGGATCATAAGGCAGTTCCATTTTCAATTCTTTAAGGTTAACTCCATACTGGTTTTTTTCACAGTGGTTGCACCAGCCTGCATTCCCAACAACAATGCATGAAGGCTCACTTTTCTCTACATCCACACCAGCGCTCATCATTTGTGGGTTTATTGATGACAGCCATTTTGACGGGTATGAGTGAACATCTCATTGTGGTTTTAATTTACAATTCTCTGATGATTATTGACATGGAGCATCTTTTCATATGTGTATTGGCCATCTATATGTCCTCTTTGGAGAAATGTCTATTCATGTCCTTTGCCCATTTCTTGATTGGATTGTTTGTTTTTTTGGTGTTGAGTTATTTGGGTTCTTAACAAATTTTGAAAATTAACTGCTTATCAAATATAGTATTGACAAATATGTTCTTGCTTTCTGTGAGTTGTCTTTTCATTTTGTTGATGGTTTCCTTTGCTATGCCAAAGTTTTTAGTTGATGTAGTCCCATTTGTTTAATTTTTCTTTTGTTTCCCTTGCATGAGATATATGAGAAAACAATATTGCCATGAGAAATGTATTAGATTTCACTGCCCATGTTTTCTTCTAGGATTTTTATGGTTTTGCAACTCACATTACATCTTTAATCTACTTTGAGTTTATTCTTGTGTACAGTGTAAGAAGTTGGTCTAGTTTCACTATTTGCATGTAGCTGTCTAATCTTCCCAACACCATTTATTGAATAGACTATCTTTACCTGATTGCATGTTCTTGCTTTCTTTGTCAGATATTAATTGACCACAAAGGCATGGGTTTATTTCTGGGTTCTCTGTTCCATTGATCTATGTCTGTTTTTATATCAGTACCATGTTATTTTGATTAGCATGGCCTTGTGGTATAGTTTGATATCAGGGAGTGTGAAACTTCCAGCTTTACCCTCCTTTCTCAGGATTCCTGTTGCTATGGGGGGGCCTTCTGTGGTCTGGGGCCTTCTGCGGTCTGGGGCCTTCTGTGGTTTCATATAATCTTTTGGAATATTTGTTTTACGCCTGTGAGATATGCCATTGGTATTTTAATAGGAATTGTACTGAATCTATAGATTGCTTTGGGAAGTGTGGACATTTAATAATATTATTTCTTCTAAAATGTATTAATGTATTACATTAAATGTATTACATTAATACATTTTAAATGTATTCCTAGGTATCTTATTTTTTATGATGTAAGTGTAAATGAGATTTTTTTTAGTTTTTCTTTCTGATTTTTCATTATTTTTGTATAAAAATACCATCAATTTCTGGATATTTATTTTCCATCCTTCTACTTTACTGAATTAATTTATCAGTACTACTAGTTTTTGGTGAGTCTTCAGTTTATTTCTTTTAATTTTTAGTTACTGATTTTAGAGAGAGAGACAAAGGAGGAGGGGGGGACATTAATTTGTTGTTTCACTTATTTATGCATTCATTGGTTGATTCTTGTATGAACCTTGGCTTGGGTTCAAATTCACAATCTTGGCATTTTGGGGTGATGCTCTAATCAATTGAACTATCCAACCATGGTCTTTAATGTTTTCTATATATAGTATCCTGTCATCTGCAAATAATGACAGTTTTACTTTTTCCTTTCCAATTTGGGAGTCTTTTATTTCTTTGTCATGATTGATTGCCATTGCTAGAACTTTCAGTACTATGTTGAATAAGAGTAGTGACAGCAGATATCCCTGTCTTGTTCCTGATCTTAAGGGGAATGCTTGTAATTTTTAACCATTGACTATGATGTTGGCTGAGGGTTTGTCATATATGGTCTTTAGTATGTTGAGGTATGTTCCCTCTATTCCTACTTTGCTGAGAGTTTTTACCATAAATGGGTCAGGGATTTTATCAAATTTTTTTTCTGAAAATGAAAAACATTTTTCAAATGTTTTTTTGCATCTGTTGTTATGACCTTGGGATTTTTATCCATCATTTTGTTTATGCAGTGTAACACACAACAACCCAAAATCTACAGGACACAGCAAAAGCAGTCCTATTATAATAAATTTTTAACAGTTATATTTTATTTTGATTACCTTGAAAAACCCTAATCTACCAAATTGTTCCATATAAGTAACTTTCAGTTGTATTACTTAAGGTTATTGGTGCTGAAATGATGAAAGCATTAATGTTTGTGTTTATTAATGCTAGGTTTCTCTAGTGAATTTTTTTTCATTGCTTTTTCTGAGGACTACTTTACACCTTTCCTCTTTCTTAAACCTGCACATCCTTCTTCCTTTCTCTCCCTTATTTCAGCTTCTGATCTCACCTTCTAATTCACTGAGAAAATAAAAAGAAAGGATGGCAGCAATGTCATTTTCCAAGTATCAGATTTACAAACCACATCTTCCATCTGCACTCAAAATTTCAATTTCCCTCTTGCAATATTCCATACTGATCCATAGAGTTTGCTTCTTTATTTTAATTTTCCAGAGTATTCTAACTTGTAACAGTAGCACAATATATCCAACTTCCTATGAATATGGATTTTTTTTTATACTTAGCTGTGTACAGCTAGTGAAGTTGTCATGAGTTTCTCTAGGTACCCCTAGAAGAGAGATTTTTGTCTTATAGGACTTGGACACTTTCAATTTTACTATGTATTCCCAAAGTGGTCTCCAAAATGATTGTGCTTATTTATACATCTACTAGCAGAGAACACAAGTTTTCCCAAATCCTTGTAAAACTTGACACTGTGGCATTTTAATTTTTAATAAATTTCAAGGTAGCAAATGGTATGTTATTATTCTTTAGTATTATTGTAATTATGCAATTTATTTAATGGTTATTGTAATTTGTATTTCCTTATATCTTAGTAAGGTCAAAAGTCTTTCCATTTATGTAACTTTAGTTCTTTCATTTCAATTATTCTTTTGTTACATATTTTAAAAATCTACACCCTTATTGATAACATTTATTCTCTTTTCACTATTGTATTATTACACACACTGCTCTGATGAAAATACAGGGATATCTAGTTATCTGTAACCTCGCTATCTAAATATTTGCTACAATTTGCAAAACTCACTATTGAACCCAGGACATGTGCCCCAGTCTAGGATATGGAATGCATTGCCACCATGTTTCAGTTGTTTCTAGGATCATGCCACGTAGTTGTTTGAGCATATCATGAATTAACACACTCATCTACTCAGCACTTTCTCTGAGGGTGTAGCCCTTCCTGGACCCCAGCATTTCCCTTCCAGTCTCCTGAACTACTTCACGCTTTCTCCTCCCTCTTTAAATTGTCAACACTTTCCTCCACCTTTCAGTCTCACTAATGACCTGGCTTATAAAGTCACTGATAAAAAAAGAAGCAAATATATCTACCAAACTTCTTGTCTCTATACTTATATAGCAGTTCTTCCATCCTGTTCTTATGAATGAAACATGACTGCTGACATTGGCGATGAACCCCTCCACAGCTCTGCTAGATCTCCTCATTAAACTCCTTAAGGCTTTGTTTTCTAGTGTATCAATTTTGTTTTTGCTACATAAGAAACTTCCACTCTTTCCTGGATAATTCCCTTCAGTGCACAACTACATTGTAAAAAGCTTTCCCTGGCTAACACCCTATTTTTCTGTTTCTTTTTATAGAAACATTCTGAAGTGATTATTATTCTCTTTTTTTTCTCAGTGTTCTTTCTTTGTTTATCTTACTATCAAACTAAAATTTATCTTGCTGTGGTTACTAATAATCACCAAATTTCCACCTTACTTACTTACCTTACTTGACTTCTTAGCAACTATGAATTCAGTTGCATCTACCCTGAAATTCTCCAATTGACCCCTACATTTTATAGCCACTTTATTAGCTACTTTTTCATAATATTTTTTGCTGACTTGTTCTCTTCCATATCTCTAAATTATCTGGTACATGAGGACTAATTCATGGTCCCTTCCTCTACTCTAACTGCATACAAATCCTATACAATATTTTATTCAGTCTCATGTCTTTAGGTACCATTTATATTTTACTTCTAAATGTATATCTCTAGCCTTAACTTTTTTTTTTTATTCCAGGCCTCTATATCGAGCTGACTACTTGATACTTCCATTTAACTTTATAGCAGTCATGTTGAACTATGTCCAAAGTAGAACTTATTTCCCCCACCTATCACCCCATTCTGCTTTTCTTCTTCATCTCAGTAAATGGTACCATCATTTACTCAATGTGCTAAGTCAAAGGCCTAGCAGATATTCTCAATTTCTCTTTCTTTCATATATATACTTTTGAACTCTATTTATTATGTACAGTCAAAGAGGTAAGTGCTTTGTTTATCTGCAAAATAAAAAATGGTGGTTGCTATACAATAGGTGCTCATCAAATAACTTTTTTTGGTATATTTTATTGATTATGCTATTACAGTGGTCCCATATTTTCTTTCCTTTATCTCCTACACCCTGTACCCCATCCCGTCATCCCTCCTTAGTTTATTTCTATAGGTTGTACATATCAGTTATTTGGTTTCTCAATTTCCTAAACAATTCTTAACCTTCCCCTGTCTATTTGGGTTTTTTTGTTTTGTTTTGTCAACATTGTCCCACCGCCACTTTCCCCAGCCCCACACACCCCCACATCCCACCCTGAGTCCTTTCTCCATTTGGCTTTCTCCAAGGATCCTTTATGCATGTTCCTTGATGGCCTTTCCCCTCCTTTCCCCCTGTTACCCCCAGTCTCCTCCCCTCTGGTTACTGTCAGTTTGTTTTTATTTCAATGTTGCTGGTTATATTTTGCTTGCTTGTTTGTTTTGTTGATGAGGTTCCACCTGCAGGTGAGATCATATGGTATGTGTCTTTCACTGCCTGACTTATTTCACTTGGCATAATGGTCTCCAGTTCCACCCATGCTGTCCTAAAGGGTAGGAGCTCGCTCTTTCCTTCTGCTGCCTAGTATTCCATTGTGTAAATGTATCACAGTTTTTTAATCCATTCATTTACTCTTGGGCACTTAGGTTGCTTCCAATTCTTGGGAATTGTAAACTGTGCTGCTGTGAACACTGGGGTGCATAGGTTCTTTTGAACTGGTTTTTCAGGATTCTTAGGATATAACCCAAGGAGTGGAATTGCTGGGTCAAAAGGCAGATCCATTTTTAGTTTTTTGAGAAAATTCCAAACTATTTTCCACAGTGGCTGCACCAGGCTGCATTCCCACCAACAGTGTACTAAGGTTTCCTATTCTCCACACCCTTGCCAGCACTAGTTGTTTGTTGATTTGGCAATGATGACCATTCTGTCTGGTGTGAAGTGGTACCTTGTTGTGGTTTTAATTTGCATATCTCTGATGGCTAGTGATGCTGAATATCCTTTCATATGTCTCTGGGCCCTGTGTATGTCCTTCTTGGAGAAGTGTCTGTTCAGATCCTTTGCCCATTTTTTTAATTGGATTGATTATCTTTCTAGAGTGGAGTTATGTGAGTTCCTTACATATGTTGGAGATCAAACCCTTGTCCGAGGTATCATTGGCAAATATATTTTCTCAAATGGTTAGCTCCTTTTTCATTTTGCTGATGTTTTCTTTATCCATGCCAAAGCTTCTTATTTTGATGAAGTCTCATTTCTTTATTCTTTCCTTCATGTCCCTTGCTCTAGGAGACATATCGGTGAAAATATTGCTGTGTGGAATATCTGAGATTTTCCAGCCTATGTTCTCCTCTAGAATTTTTGTGGTATCATGACTTATATTTAAGTCTTTTATCCATCTTGAGTTGATTTCTGTGGGTAGTGTAAGTTGGTGGTCACGTTTCTTTTCTTTTTCTTTCTTTCTTTTTTTTTTTTTTTTGCATGTAGCTGTCCAGATCTCCCAACACCATTTTTTGAAGAGGCTATTTTTACTCCATTTTATGCTTCTGCCCCTTTGTCAAATATTAATTGATTATAGAGACTTGGGCTTATTTCTGGGTTCACTTTTGTTCCATTAATCTATGTGTCTGGACTTATGCCAGTACCAGACTGTTTTGATTACACTGGCCTTGTAATGTACTTTGATGTCAAGTATTGTGGTCCTTCCTACTTTGTTCTTTTCTCAAAATTGCTGCAGCTATTCAGGGTCATTTATGGTTCCATATAAATTTTTGAAATATTTGTTCTCTATCTGTGAAATATGTAATTGGTATTTTAACAGGGATTGTGTTGCATCTATAAATTACCTTGGGTAGTATGGACATTTAGATGATGTTAATTCTTCCAATCCATGAACATGGTATATACTTCCATTTATTTGTATTTTCCTTAATTTCTTTCCTCAGTTTTGTGTAGTTTTGTAAACACCCGTCTTTTACCTCTTTGGTTAAGTTTTTTCCTAGGTACTTTTATTTCTTGTTGTTATATTAAATGTTTTTTTCCCTGATTTCTGATTCTGATATTTCATTGTAGGTGTACAAAAGTGCCTCGATTTCTGAATAGTGACTTTGTATGTACCTGTTTTGCCAAATTCACTTATTAGGCTGAGCAGTTTTTTGGTGGTGTCTACAGGGTTTTCTATGTACACTATCATGTCATCTTCAAACAATGAGAGTTTTACTTCCTTCTTTCCAATTTGGATGCCTTTTATTTCTTTTTCTTGTCTGATGGTTGTGGATAGGACTCCCAATACTATGAAGAATAGAAGTGGTAAAAGCGGACACACTTCTCTTGTTCCATATCTTAATGGGAAAACTTTTAATTTTTGCCTGTTGAGTATAATGTTAGCTGTAGGTTTTTCATATATGGCTTTTATTATGTTGAGGTATGCCCCCTTTATTAACACTTTGCTGAGTGTTTTTACGTAAATGGGTGCTGTACCTTATGAAATGCTTTTTTGCATCTATTTATATGATCATGTATTTTTGTCTTTACTTTTGTTTATGTGATGTAATATGTTTATTGAGATATGAATATTATACCATCCTTGCACCCTGGGAAGAAACCCCCTTGATCATAGTATATGATCTTTTTAATGTATTGCTGGATGCAGTTTGCCAATATTTTGTTGAGGGTTTTAGTGTTTATGTTCATCAGCAATATTGTCCTGTAGTTTTCTTTCCTTGTGGTGTCTTTATCTGGTTTTGGGATTAAGATGATGCTGGCCTCATAAAGATTTAGGAGTCTTCCTTTTTCTTGGATTTTTTTGAATAGCCTAGGAAAGACAGGGGTTAGCTCTTCCTTAACTGTTTTGTAAAATTCTCCTGTGAAACCATCTGGTCCAGGGTTTTAGTGTGCTGGGAGTTTTTTTTATAACTGTTTCAATTTCACCAGGTGTTATCAGTCTGTTCAGGCTTTCTGCTTCTTCTTCATTTAGTTTTGGAAGATTATATTTTTCTAGAAATTAGTCCATTTCACCCAGGTTTTCAAATTTTTGACATGTAGTTGCTCATAGTAATTTCTACAATCCTTTGTATTTCTGTGGTTCAGTTGTAATTTCTCCTCTTTCAACTCTGATTACATTTATTTGGATCCTGTCCCTTTTTGTATTGATGAGTCTGTTTAAAAGCTTGTTGATTTTGTTTTTCTTTTCAAAGAATCAGCTCCTGGCTTTATTGATCCTTTGAATTGTTCTTTTAGCTTCTATGTCATTCAATTCTGCTCTGATCTTTGTTATTTCCTTCCTTCTGCTCGCTCTGGTCTTTGTTTGTTGTCGTTTCCCCAGTTCTTGTAGATGGAGGGTTGGGTTGTTTATTTGAAATGTTTCTATCTATTTTAGGTAGGTCTGCATTGCTATGAACTTTCCCCTCAGGACTGCCTTTGCTGTGTCCCATGGGTTTTGGACTGTTGTATGTTCACATTCATTTGTTTCCAGAAACTTTTTGATTTCTTCTTTGAACTCATTATTGACCCATTCACTGTTTAATACAATGCTATACAGTTTCCATGAGTTTCAATGTTTTTGAGTCTTTTCCTTGTAATTTTCTAGGTTCAAGCCCTTGTGGTCTGAGAAAATGCTTGATATGATTTCAATTTTCTTAAATTTGTTGAGGCTTGTTTTGTGTCCAGTCATGTGGTCTACCATTGAAAAAGTTCCATGTGCATTTGAAAAGAATGTGTTGTTTGCTTCTTCGGGAATGAAATATTCTATACATATAAGTTAGGTCATTTGATCAAATGTGTCAGCCAGTTGCACAATATCTTTGTTGATATTTTGTTTCTAAAATCTACCCATTGTTGACAGTGGAGTGTTAAAATCCCCTCCTATAAGTGTGTTGTCATCTATATCTTTCTTAAAGTCCTCCAGGATTTTCCTTATATATTTGTGTGCTCCTATGTTGGGTGCATATAAGTTTAAAATGTTTATGTCTTCTTGATGGATTCTTCTTTTGAGTGTTATGAATTGTCCTTCTGGGTCTCTTTTTTTGGTCTTTGTTTCAAAGTCTATTTTGTCTGACATAAATATTGGTACCCCGGTTTTTTTTTCCTGTCCATTTGCTTGGAATATTTTTTCCAATCCTTTACTTTCAGTGTGTGTAGGTCTTTTTTTCTGAGGCAGGTCTCTGGTAGGAAGTAGTTGTGCAGGTCATGTTTTCTTATCCATTCAGTTACACTATATCTTTTAATTAGATCATTTAATCCACTTACATTTAAAGTTATTATTGATAGGTACTTATTCATTTTTTCCCTTTCTACTTGTGTTCCTCTCTCTCTCACTCTTTTTCTTCATCTTCTTAAAGCAGTCCATTTAGCACATCTTGCAATACTGGTTTGGTAGAGGTATATTCTTTCAGCCTTCTTTTGTCTGGGAAACTCCTTATTTCTCCTTACCTTTTAATTGAGAGCCTTGCTGGGTAGAGTAGTCCTGGTTGCAGGCCCTTGCTCTTCATTACTTTGAATATTTCTTGTCATTCCCTTCTGGCTTGTAGTGTTTCTGTGGAAAAGTTAGCTGCTAGCCTTAGTGGGGTACCCTTGTATGTTACTTCCTGTTTCTCCCTTGCTACCTTTAACATTCTCTCTTTGTCTTTGATATCTGCTATTTAATTATGATGTGTGTTAGGGTAGACCTTTTGGGTTCCTCTTGATTGGGACCCTCTGTGCTTCCTAGACTTGTGTGACTTTTTCTCCCCTCAAGTTAGGGAAGTTTTCCATCATTACTTTTCATACAGGTTTTCTGTCCCTTGCTCCTCTTCTTTTCCTTCTGTTATTCTGTTTCTATGGATATTATTACGTTTCATGTTGTCCTGCATTTCCCTTAATACCTCTTTGTTGTTTTTGAGCTTTTTTTCATTTTCTTTATCTTTCTGAGAGTTTTTTTTTTCCATGTCTTCCAGCTCACTGATTCATGTCTCCTTCATCTAGTTTGCTTTTGATTCCTTCTACTGTGTTCTTCAATTCAGAAATTGTATTCTTCATTTTCTCTTGGTTCTTATTGATAGTCTCTACATCCTTTTTCATGCTGATATAGTATTCAGTAAGTTCCTCATAGTTTCCCTGTAGTTTTTGGTAATTCTCACTGAGCTCAATGAGTTCATTGAATTTCCTTATAGCATTGTTTTGAACTCAATATCTGATAGTTTACTTGCCTCTATTTCATTTAGCTGTCTTTCTGAGGATTCCTCCTTTCCTTTCAATTGGGGTTTGTTTCTTTGCCTTCCCACTATATGGTTGCACAAGCAAACCACAAAGCCCAGGCAACAAACCTACGGCCATAAAAATGACTTACCCCTGCAATCCCACTATCAACAGCAAATGAACCAATATTAATAAGGCTATAAAGAGATAAGACTATTATAAGAAAGGGGAGAAATAAACTATAGTATAAAATCTAGTGACTAAATATGCAGCAACTTGATGGACAAGAAATGAATGTTAAAAAGCCCTGTGGTAGGGAATATATCACAAATCATGAAGAAGACCACAGTGGACTTCATCTCGGTAGCCTCTAGTATTTACTCCTCTTTTTTTTCTTTCTGGATCTGCCTCTGGTGATGTCAGATGTTGACCCTGTCTGACCTTTGGCAGTCTGTTCATGACTTCCAGGGATCTACTGTCTGTGGCTGTCTCCTTCAGTCCTTAAGCTAGTCACTCTGCACTCAGCAGTCAGGCTTAAGCACCATAGGGGGAGCAGAATTCCTCCTGGGGCCAGGGCTAATGTTTTCCTGAGGCTGCTGCTGCTTTGAGGGAAGTGGTCTGTGTGAGCTCGATGGCTGCTATCTTATGGGGGATGACACAGCACTGGGATATCAGTGGCTACTGTCTCAGCTCTCTCCCCAAAACCTCCATCCCCAGTCTCTTCCTAAGCATCTCTAGTCCACTCTGCCGCACCCCCTTTGCAGGGGCCTACTGTCTGTGGCTGCCACTCTTCACTCAGCAGTCAGGCTTAAGCACCACAGGGCCAGGGCAGAGTCCCTCCTGGGGGTGGGGCTATTGTTTCCTCTCAGGCTGCTGCCAGTCAGGGGAGTGGTCTGCCTGAGCAAGATGGCTGCTGCTGCGCTGGTGGTGACTCAGCACCAGGATCCCGGTGGTATCCTTTCAGTTCTCTCCTCAAAACCTCCGTCCCTAGTCTCTCCTCAGGCGTCTCTAGCTCACTCTGCCCCCACCTCTGCCGGAGCCCAGGGTAAGTGGCTATAAATCAAAATGTGCATTGGCCCTTTAAGTGGCTCTTTCGGTCTCCAGCCACTGGTCTCTGGAAGAGAGCAGCCCTGCTGCTTTTCGAAGCCCTCTGTTATCCCTATGTTATGTGTGCTTTTCGAAGCCCTCTGTTAGCCCTATGTTATGTGTGCTTTTTGGGCCTTGGGTCTGTAGGCTGGGGATCTTCGCTTATGGTTTAGACCCTGCTCTTCTCAGAGGGGATCCAACTGGCTGCATAAATATCCTTCTGTCACTGCCACCAGAGGATGCCCAGCCAGCCTTCTAAAATCTCTGCCACACTCCTTACCAGCCAGGTTGTGCCGAACTGATTCTTCTATCTGTCTGAGCTTATAAGGCTTCTCTCTCACTGTTGTTCGGTGTTAGTTCCGGGTGATTTCTCCACAATTTAGTTGTAATTCCAGATTGGTCCTGGAAGGAAGTCAGTGTGACTTCCATTCACTCCTCTGCCATCTTGCCCTCCTTGTGATTCTTTTTTTCTTTTTCTGTTCTGATTGGATGTTTTCTGCCTCCTTTAATTATAAATCACTGCTTTGATTCTCTGACTCATCTAGCCTATTGTTGATTTCTTGTAAATTATTTTTCATTTCTAGTGTATCCTTCCTTTCTGACTGGTTCTACTTTATGCTGTTAATGTTCTCACTAAGTTTCTCGAGCATCCTTATAAACCGTGTTTTGAATTCTACATCTAGTAGAATGCTTATGTCCACTTTGTTAGTTATTTTTTCTGGAGTTTTGTTCTGTTCTGTTCTTTAATTTGAGACATGTTTCTTGGTCTCCTCATTTAGGCAGTCTCCCTGTATTTGTTTATATGAGTTATGTAGAGTTGCTATGTCTCCCGGGCTTGGTAGAATTTCCTTATCTAGTAAGTGTTCACCAGCACAGCCTCCTTGATCACTTAATCTGGGTACTACAGGCATGCCTTCCTTTGCATGCCGGGTACATCCTTTTGTGGTAGCTGAGCTTTGATTGCTCTTGGCACACCAGAGGGAGGGTTTTTATCCCTGGCCTATCAGCTGCAAGGACTGGCTGTGATCACTGGCCATCGTGGAGTATTAGCTGTGCAGAGCAGGACTTAGCCAGCAAGGCTCTAGTGCCAACTGAGTTTGCATCTTGATTGTGGTGCTTGTAGATGGGGTTGGGTATTGCTTTGACATGGTCTGAAGCTGTCCATAGGGTGTGCTGGCTCTCAGGCTTCCCAGAAGGTACAGGCCAAGGTCGACCCCACCTGTGTTCTTCCTGGGGCACCTGGCAAAAGCTACAAAGTCATCTGCAGATGGCTGCTATTTGTGCTGGGCTTGGAGGTGAAAAAAAAAGGCCAGTTGCCACTAGTACTGGGCCTGGTACCACTTAGTGAAAGGTACATGGAGGCCAGATGCTGCTTGTTTGAGAAATTTTAGGAAAGTCTAAAGCATAAGCCTAGACAGGTCATTTGTATAGAATAGCCACTGGAAATAGCTTGGGTGGGCACACAAGTGGGGTGTGGCAGGGTCTCAGGGAATTACCAGGACAGGAAAAACAGTGTGAGCAAAGTTGATGGAGACTCAGATATGGTACCTGTCTTCTAGCTGTGTTGGGGAAGGGTCAGAAAAAGAACAATGAATGCCTCAGTCAATACTTTCTCTGGCCAAAGTCTATGCCCCCCACCCCAACCCTCATCCTGATACCAGAAAATTCAATTCCTTTCTCTTTGTTTCTAGTGCATTTTGAGCTGCTGTCCCAGCATTGAAGCTCAGAGAGAGTGAGTCTAAGTCCGTACATGTGTGGGCTTTTTAAGTGGAACTGCCTGGGGCTCCAGAAGCACTCTATCTCCTTAAGCCTCAATCCTTGCTGGTTTCTATAGCCATAAATTATGGGGATGTCTCTTCCAGGCACTGGAACTCAGAGCTCAAGGGCCTGGTGTAGGGCTGGGACCTGCGGAGGACCTCGGCAGCCAAGATATACGTCCCAGTTTTTATTTACCACAGGTAGTTGTGGGGCCAGCTCATTCCAGATCTCTGCCCTTCCTACCAGTCTTGATGTGGCTTCATCTTTAAATCTCCAGTTGTAGTTTTCTATTTAGCTAGGTTTCAGGTGGTTCTGAATGATAGTTCTGTAGCTTAGTTGTAATTTTGACATGATCGTGGGAAGATGCAAGTACTGCACTTTCGTATACCACCAACTTGACCAGAAATCTCCCAAAATCCATGTTCTTTCTTGGCATTCACTTTTGACAA
This sequence comes from Mormoops blainvillei, assembly GCA_004026545.1. Lineage (NCBI taxonomy): Eukaryota > Metazoa > Chordata > Mammalia > Chiroptera > Mormoopidae > Mormoops > Mormoops blainvillei. The sequence continues at coordinate 112,237 of PVJD01004662.1, forward strand.
AATGGAAAAGAGGGTGAATTTGTTTTGGGTGGGAGAAGGCTGAATGCCATTCAATAATATTCAAATGAAAAAGTCAACAGGCAACAGAAAATTATTCTGATGATCAGGAGAATTAAAAACAGACATTTGTAAGCCATAAGCTTATGAGAATTAGTTAAAACCATAAATAAGAAGCAGACCAGAAACAGACTGATAGATGCAGAGAACATCTTGAGGAATGCCAGACAGGAGGAGGTAAGGGACGGGTGAAAAAGGCGATGTGATTAAGAACTACAGAATTGGTAGTTACAGAATAGTTATGAGGATATAAAACACAGCATAGGCAATATAGTCAATAATGTTGTAATAACTCTGCATGGTATAGGACGGGTGCTAGATTCATCAGGGTGGTCACTTTGTAAGTTACCTAAATGTCTAATCACTGGGTTATACACCTGAAACTAATATAGTGTATGTCAACTGTAATTGAAATTTTAAAAAAATATTTTAAAAAAGAAAAAAGAAGAATCAGATTCATCAGAGTACATAGTTTAAGAAACTGGGGATTGCCAGAACACTGTTTTCTAAGGAAGGGACCAATGGAGTTAGAGTCAGGGAGATCATTGATATGGAAGCTAAAGGAGAGGGTTGATCATAGAAAGCTCTGCAACAAGTTAAGGTAGAAGTGTCAATTTTAACAGTAAACTATTAAGTTGATAAATGGCTTTTTAGAACTTACCATGTGTCTGGCTTGATGCAAACCTCGAGGTATAAAATGGTAGATTAGAGATATGGTCCCAGTATTTGTTGATTTTACTGTTCAGTGAAAAAATGAATAATGAAACAAATCTATAAATAAATGAAGATGATAACTAAGGTGGTAGGAGTTGGTTTCTTTGGGATAATATTTTAGCATAGAAATAAAAGATGAGAAGGAACTAACCAGGGGAAAAGCATGCCAGGAAGAGTAAAAAACATGGTTGAAGACTTCAGACAGGAAAAAAAAACACTGGCATGTTTTTAGAAACATAAAAAAGAATCTACATAGTTGTAGAGATAAGGTTTGAAGAGTAAACAGGGCCAAGTTATGCTTATTTTAAGACCGAAGAGGGTCAAACTTGTGACATTTTATTAAAAACGAACAAATGAATGCTGATCCTAAAGAATAAGGCTGTTAAATTTCAAAGGTTCTGGAAGAAATTAGGAGAAATAGCTACATTCTATTAAAAATATTGACAATGAAATGATTAATTTCTTGCACTTGGGGCCATGCAGTATTTCGACATCTGTTTCAACACCTTCTCCTCCTTCCCCTGTGAAATGATTCTTCAAAGAACATGATTCTTGTATGTCCTGCATTGGAAACTGCCTATCTGCCAAAAGACAGGTGAATGGCCCAAGGTGAACCAGCTGGAGTGCTTCACTAATACTGTATTTCAAGCTGGCTCTGTACAAAGGCTATTAAGAATACCACATCTTCACAACTAACCAGGGGAGAGGTTTTTCTTTTTAACTTATTGGAAGTTTCAGAAGAGTAAGATCAACGCACTGAGAACAGCACAAGCAAAGATGAGATGAAGGGCATTTCTAAGATGAAATTTCACGTCCTTGGGGCCAGTCATCAGTGAGACCTCTGCCCAACTCAGAGCTTGCTCATTTGACCTGATAAATTCATCTTTTTGTACTTTAAATCATCCTGAGTTTTGGTCTCTGGAAAGTATATTGTACTGATTCATATGATGACCACATTTTTCTAGTGCGGTCTGGAAATAAAAGTGAAAAACATAATTGGCAACAATTGCACAAAGCTTGGAATGGTAAAATATGATGGGGATAATATAGTTTTAGTTGTGTATTTGCTTTGGAGAGTACTGTTGGTATTACAGCATGAATAGAAAGAGAATAAAGGAGTCCATAGTCAGCTTTGACATTCAGAGTCAGACTAGACAGCAGAGATGAGGGCAGAGCCAGCCAGAGACCAGACTTACTTTCCCCAAGCCCCTGAGGACTGGAAACCCTCTCACCACTGTGCATCTTGGAAGGAGAAGAGAAGGGGAGAAACAACCCATTAGGGACTGGAAATTTACATTGACTGGCAGCTTAACTTTGAATAACTAAGTTACTCTTATTGACAAGTTTATGCATCCCTATTAACTAAAAAGTGGGTGGTTTTTGAGAGAGATTACAACAATTGCAGAAAAAATTTTAAATTATATCTTTTTTGTCCATGTGAGTGAAAATGTGTGACCCTTCCACACTAGTAATAAAAGGAAGAGATCAGATGGTTTTATTAAAGAGTCACCAATGAGGTGCTCAAGTTAATATATATTTAATAATGTCCAGCTGTTAGTCGCAAACCCCCACCCCTACTGCCCACCTGCTGGCAGAAAGTTTTTATTATCTTTAATTAAAAACATTATCTTTTCATCCTTACCTCTGAAATAAACATGCCATCACATAACAACTTATTTTATCAAGAGTTAATAACATTCATAAATGGATAAGCTTTGATCTGGCAACTCCCCTATCTCTAGTAAAATCTCACGTTCATTTTTATTAAGTAACCCTTGTGACACAGCTTTTTATTACTGCTATGAGATAAAAATCTGAGCATCATTCAGGTTTAATGCCATCGATGTAAGAGAGGTAAAGTGCAGTACTTGACAAGCTTATGAAAATTACAGGAGGGATTAATAGTATCGGGAGACCATTAAAGCCTCTCCGATTGTGCAGACTATTAAGTTCCCGTGCCTAATAGTTTGGGATTATCTCAATTTCTTGCTTTTTCTTTTTTTGTCCTAAAAATATGTCAGAAAGGTGACCATTTTGAATATTATTTATGTATATTCTCATGGGAGAAGCATTCTTTTATTCTGTGATGTGAACTGTCTGTATTTGGAGACAAATTTTAATCATTGATTAGTCTTTAGGAAAATAAAATCTGTCATTCAATGGAAGCATTTCATGGAATGGGTTTTCTGTGCTAATGTTCACATTCCAGACAATTTCAGTTTACTAAGACCTGCATATCTGTACATTTAATAGGGATGCATAAACTTGTCAATAAAAGTAACTTAGTTATTCAAAGTTAAGCTGTCTGTCAATGTAAATTTCCAGTCCCTAAGGAATTGTTTCCCCCCTTCTCTTCTCCTTCCAAGATGCATGGTAGTGAGAGGGTTTCCAGTCCTTAGGGGTTTGGGGAAAGTAAGGCTGGTCTACTACTAGTACAAATTTTTAAAGCTGAAAATGGCATCTTAAGAGAGAAGTATTTGTCACATACATTCCCTTTCTAAATAAAAGTTTAGTAGCACAGTGGAAGGAAACTCTGGATATGACAAATGCATAACAACTCACTGGTATGTTTTGTTCTAAGCAAACTGAAAATTCTCTTTTGCTATATTTAAATTCGAAATATAAAAATATCTGCAACAGTTCAGTGTTAAATTTGAGTTCATAGTTTAAAAGGCACTTTAAAATCACCCAGGATGAAAAGTACCTTGCAAATTGTGTGCTAATAACTTCAACTTTCTTTTTCTATTTGCTGTATTAAGGACTTATGTCACCAGAGAAGCAATTTATAACAGCTAAATAGTCATTGTATTTACAAAAGAAAATTTCAAAGAGAGATAACACTCATCTTTATTTATTTTCCTTCATTTACCATGAGTAAACAATATAAGTCTAAACATTTTCAGTTAGAGTTGCCCAAAAAATGAAGATGTAGTAAATCACTTTAAATACTAGAAATTATTAGGGCTTGTAATCTTGTCTAAAGTCTATTTTATGGTACTAAAACTCTTTTATTTGGAATGCTCTAGTTATGATTTTTTATTAAAATATAGTATTTTACTTTTTCTTAATGGCATTGTAAAAAAGAAAAAAATTAGAATCACTTGAAAGGCTTCCAAATCTTTAATTCTTTTTCAGTATTAAAAAATAAAACAAAACACTGAAAGCTCCACCTTCCCTGGAAATGAATTGCTGGAACCCTAAATTAAGTCAGTACTCTAAGTAAAAACAAACTGAAAATATAGTCTATGTAAATCTATCTGCCTTTATGATTATTTTTCATACGTGGGTAAGAATGTTCCCAATGATTAGAGGCTAATGACCTGAGTGCAATTCATGGTTGCAATGCCATGATTCGCGAAGAGTTTAATTAGCCGAGCACAGTTCTAATATTTAGGTTCTTTTCTGAACATGTTCTACATATGAAATACATTACAAATTAAGCTGCTGTCAGTCCTCTTTCCAGATTGGCTGGCACCATTAATGTAGTCCATCAACTTACCAGCAGACCATTACTTTCTCAGCAGTGTTCCCTGCGGACTTGCATTGCTCACTTTGAACATATTGCTTTAATAAGATAATTATTTCAAAGAGCTTGAGTTATCTGAAGCCTGGGAAGGAGCACTTCAGAACCTGACAACGTGCTTTCTATAGGAAATGGTTTTGGAGATTGTAAAGTAAAATGTGTATTTGGCCTCATTTACATAAAAACATCCAGCACAGCTTTTCACAAATTAACACAAATTTGATAGAATATTGAATGGTATATGACTAAGTTCTTCCATTTCTAGGATTCCAGATGTGGTTTTTTTCATGTTGGTTAATTTACTTTATGATTAGTTGTTAGAACTTAAGACATCTGTTGTCATTGTGTAGTCTAAAATATTTTAATGATATTACTAAATGCCATGTGTCTATCAGTGCCTAATCATGTATCTAATGCTAAAGAAATGCCCTGGGTAGAATTTTCTACACAGATGTGGAATACCAGAATGCTGATCATGAAATTCTGAGAAAATAGCATTTATTGAAAGCAAGTTCCTAGTGAATTTAGGTAGAAAACAAAGTGCTAAAATCATACGGAAAATAATTCAGAGTTTCATGATTTTATTTGATTCTTCATTGCAGCAGCTGTAATTATATATGTTTTCTGTAATTGCACACTGTATTTAAGAAACTTAATATCACTATTATTGATTCCACCATATCTCTCCATTTTCTCTGAAGTTCAGGAAAGTAAGTTGTAGTAAGCCTGGTCTCAAAGTGGAACTAATGCAAATCAGACTGTAATTAGAAAGATAATCATATATAGCTACCCCTAAATAAACTGTATATACTCTTCCTTATTATTGCATTACCATCCAATTTTTATGGAATGCATGTCTTTTGCAGAAATTTAGAGTATCAGCTTCAAACCCAGGCTCAATTCTCTTTAACTGTTGATAAGAAAGGCTATAAAAAGATGAGGCGAGGACAAGATGAATAGCCAGAGACCCAGTAAATTCCAGAAGTCAAAAAATTACAGTTCAAATGAAATATTGCTAGACAGTTTTATTTTACATGTATAAAATTCACTATAGTGTCCTTGTCCTCTGTTCTTCTTTAGGCTTTAAATACTATCATTAAACTTCTATGTATTAAGAGGAAGAACAAAAAGAATCCACTCTGGGCTATGATTTTCAGTTAGAACAGAAAAGATCTCTTACTGGGCAAAATGTTAATGGAAAGAGTGAAAGCTATGAAACTCGCCTTGTTTTGAATTATATACAGTTAATTTGACACTATTTTAGATAAACTGGAAGAATATTCTCTAACCTAGGGAAATGAAAACATGGTAGGAGAATAACACAATGGTTCATATCTGTAGCAAATTTTGAAGTCAGATAGAATTTTGTCAAATTCTGGCTTCACCATTTCCTAGTTGTGTGAACTTTAGCAAGTTACTTAATATGTTTGTGCCTCTGTTCCTCAATGAAATGTAGAAAGAGAGACGACTGCTTCATCGAAGTTGGTCTAAGAATGAAGTGATATAATGGACTTCATGTGTTCAAAGTTCACACATACCAGGTGCTCAATAAATTATAGATATTACTACTGTTTTATTTTTATTATTATCACTTATCCTCCTCCCTAAATATTATGAAAAGTTATCATTATGAACCAAAATATCATTATGAAGAAACTAAAGCAGATAATTAATTCTTACTCAAAAAAGTCTCAACATCAGCTATGATCAAATGAAATCTTTGTCATTCTGTACCTTTTTAATGTAAAGAATGAAATTGCCATTAAGTGTTGAATTTATTCTATCACTTCAAGTATATTTTATAGTTAATAAATCCTGGTATATAAATAGGAGGTAGATGAGTATGGCTAAACATAAATATAACCTATAGAAGTATTATTAAATTAATCTAAAATACACCATAAAATAAATACATTTGGTTCTAACAATTATTTTCAAAGTAAATAAAATGTCTACTGTATCACCAGTCACATCTAAGTCTCATGTAGAAATAAGTAAATAAAATGCCATAATTAGGGGATGTGATGACTGTGTCTGAACCCTCTTTAAGTATCTCATGGCAAGTTCCTACCAAGTGCTCCCACACTTAGCACATGGGCCAACTTTGTGACACGTGTACTTTATATTCAAAGGAGGCCTGTATGCATAGTTTTTATCATTGTTTTACTTCATCTCTTTTTTTTTTTTTTTACTTGGGTACAGTCCCAGCCATGAGAAAATCAAAGTTCTATTTTTAAGAAAGTAGAAAAGAATGAATATTGGGTAGGCAACAAGAAATCCTTGCTACAGTGGGATAAATTATACTTGCAAAATTTGATTAAGGCAAAAATCAGTTGTTAAAGTGGGCTAACACAGGAAAGGAAGGGGCAGAATATATAACTCCAGGAGATAACAAGCTTCAAATCTAGCTAGGATCAAAATAGCTCTGGAAGCAGCACAGAACTTCAATAATCATTGAATCATGCAGTTCATCAATAGTTTATTAATTACATGGGATATAATACATGAAGTTTTTATTTTAAAGTCCTTTGAAAAAATGGCTAGAGTAATATATGGCAGGTTGCTGGAAAATCTAGGAAGCCCAAAATGAAAAGAAAACATATATTTATAACCCCACTAAAAAATTATAGTTATTATAGAAGCCACATTCATCCAAATGGTTCAGAGGGGTAGAGATGTGGAGAGGCATGTAAAGGAGTAGCGATGTGAAGAGGTACAGAGGAAAGGACACATGGAAGCATGGAACAGGTGGTCCTACACCCTAGTGTGGTGGATAAAAATTGGGAGGGATACCTCAAAAGCAAGGGATCCCAGCCCCACACCAAACCACCCAGCCCAGGGTTCCAGTAACAGTCCCCCTGGAAGATAAGTCCCCATAACTTCTGGCTTTAAAAACCCATGGAGGTTGGGGTGGCAGGAGAAACTGCTGGATTCTTGGTATTCTCAGGAGTCTCCTCTTAAAGGGCCCACAATGGACTTAGGACTTACACAAATTCACTCCCTCTGAGCTTCAGCACTAGTGCAACAGCTGGAAGGGAACTAATGGAATACAGGGAGAAACTGAAGTATCTGGCATCATGGTGATCACCAGGGGACAGCTTCCTTCCAGGCAAAACTCCAGAGGCCAGGCAGTGGTACTGTCCCTTCTCTGAGCTCTCTCCCACAGAGAGCCACAGAGCAGTGACACACAGGTTGCCCTGCCCTGGTAGACTACCTAAGGCTCAACCCCATCTGACTACCAGTGTGATTTTCTACTATAGGTTATGCTACTAAGATAGGGAGTCAACACAGCTCTACCAAATACACAGGTGGCTGTCAAAATAAGGAGACACAGAAACATGGCTCAAATGAAAGAACAAAACTTCAGAAAAAGAGCTAAACAAAATGGAGATAAGCAATCTGTCAGGTGCAGAACTGAAAACACTGGTTGTTAGGATGCTCAAGGACCTCATTGGGTACTTCAATAGCATAAAAAGACCCAGGAAGTAATGCAGGTACACTAAGTGAAATAAAGAATAATTTACAGGGAACAAACAGTAGAGTGGGTGAAGCTGAGATTCAAATCAAAGATTTGGAACATAAGGAAGAAATAAACATTCAATCAGAACAAGAAGAAAAAGAATTTTAAAAAAATGATAGGTTAAGGAGTATCTGGGATATCTTCAAACATACCAACATTCAAATCATAGGGGTGGTGGAAGAAGAAGAGAAACAGCAGGAAATTGATAACTTATTTGAAAAAAAGAAAGAAAATTTCCCTAATTTGGTGAAGGAAATAGACATGCAAGTCCAGGAAGCGCAGTGAGTCCCAAACAAGATAGACCCAAAGAAGACCACACCAAGACACATCGTAATTAAAATACCAAAGGTTAAATGTAAAGAGAGAATCTTACAAGCAGAGAGAAAAAAGCAGATAGTTACCCACAAAGGAGTTTCCATAAGATGGTCAGCTGATTTCTCTAAAGAAACTTGCAAAGTTCACCTGCAAGAAGCATTCAAAGTGATGAAAAACAAGGGCCTACAACCTAGATTACTCTATCCAGCAAAGCTATCATTTAGAATTGAAGGGTAGATAAAGTGCTTCCCAGACAAGGTAAAGCTAAAGGAGCTCAACATCACCAAGCCATTATTATAGGAATTGTTAAAAGGAATTAAGAAAAAGAAGAACAAAATTATGAACATTAAAATGGCAGTAAATTCAAAACTATCAAAAAGTGAATCTAAGAAAACTAGCAAATGAGCAGAACAGAAACAGAATCATAGATATGAAGATCATTTGGAGTGTTATCAGTTTGGAGGATGGAGGGAGAGAATGAGGTAAAAGGTACAGGGATTAAGAAGTACAAATTGGTAGGTACAAAATAGACAGGGGGATGTTAAGAACAGTATAGGAAATGGAGAAGTCAAAGAACTTATACATATGACCCAAGGGCATGAACTGAAGATGGGGCATTGCTGGAGGGAATGAGGGGTATTGGGTAGAGGGTAGAAAAAGGGGAAAAATTGGGACAACTATTATAGCATAATCAATACAATGTAATAAAAAAGAAAAATTTAAAATTCATAGCTTCTGTATAAATTTTATGTTTCCCAACATTATTTATAAACATTGGACTGACAAAACAGACACAGCTATACACATAGTAAAAGAAAACAAAACAAATTACCCAAACTTTATTTTCTTAATCTACCCCAGATTAACTTTTCTCATACTATGTGCCTATTTATTCAACAAAAGTACAATAGTTCCAGGAACAGAGATTCAAGTCACAGCTTGAGGGAGGACTCTACCACAGTGGTGTATGTGCTGAGCTGCTAGATGTCAACAAATTTCATCATGAGCATGCTGCAAACATGAGTTTTAAATTATCTTCTGTACTGTGTTCTAATCTATAAAATGCTTTGAAAGATTGAATGAAATAATTGGTAAAGAATTTAGAACATTGCCTGTTATTACTCTGCCTCTTTTAGTCATGTATGACCAATCAGAAGTGCTATTATGTCTACTACTAAAACACCAGTTACATTTATCTTATATTCTTTGTTCTTGCTACATTTAATCAAGTTCATGTCTTCATTATCTGCATCCCAATGTTTCACAACTCCAAATTTCCCCTTTTTGGAGCAATTGGCTAAATTTTCTTAAGCAAACCTCTGGTAAAATTATTCTGCCCAAAGTCAATGGATCTAACAAAATATGTACAAGAAAACTACAAAACTGATAAAAATTAAAAATAAATAAATAAATGGAGATAGAGTCTATGTTCATGAATAGGAAGGTTCAATATTGTCGAGATGTCAGTTCTTCTCCACTTGATCTATAGATTGAATGAAATCCCAATCAAAATCTCAACAAGTTATTTTATGGATATCATCAAAGCAATTCTAAAACTTATGTGGAAAAGCAAAAGACCTAATAGCCAATGCAGCATTAAAGGAGAACAACATTGGAAGACTGACACTACAAAACTTCAAGATTTAACGTAAAGTTATAATAATCAAGACTATATGGAATGGGTGCAAGAATACATAAATAAACCCATGGTACAGAATGGAGAGATCAGAAATAGACCTTCATAAATACAGAAAATAGGGCAAAGGCAATTCAATGAAGCAAAGACAGTCTCTTCAACAAATGATACTGGAACAACTGGACATCTACACACACACACAAATGAATCTAGATATAGAACTTACACAACTCACAAAAATTAACTCAAAATGGATTATGGATCAGTATGTAAAACATGAAATTATAAAACTCACAGAAGATAACATAGGAGAAAATGAGGATGGTCTTGGGTATGATGATGACTTTTTAGACACACCACCAAAAGCACAATCCATGAAAGAAATAAGTGCTAAGCTGGACCTCATTAAAATTTAAAAATTCTGTTTTGTAAATGGCAATGTGAAGAGAATTTGAAAACAAGCCACAGACTCAGAGAATATATTTACAAGAGACACTTCTGATATAGGACTGTTATCCAGAATGTACATAGAACTCTTAAAACTCAACAATAAGAAAACAAACCATCCAAATCATAAAGCTCCAAAGACCTTAACAAATATCTTCCCTAAAGAGATATACAGATGACAAATAAGCATATAAAAAGATACTCCACATGATATGACAGCAGGCAAATGCAAATAAACACAGCATTAAAACAACAATGAGATGCCTGTGCACACCTTTTACAAGGTCAAAATTTAGAATGTTGAGAACACCAGATGTTGACAAGGATATGGAACAAAAGGAGCTCTTATTGTTAGTGGAAATGCAACATGGTGTAGTCACTTTGGAAGACAGTTTGGTGTTTCCTTCCAAAATTAAACATATTCTTACCATATGAACCAGCAATCACACTCCATGGTATTTATCCAAAGGAACTGAAAACTTATGTCAATAAAAACCTACACATGGAATTTCATTCACAATTGCCAAAACTTAGAAGCAACCAAGATGTCCTTCAGTAGCTTAATGGATAAATAAACTATGATATATCCAGACAATGGAATATCATTCAGCACTAAAAAGTAATGAGCTACCAAATTATGAAAAGACATGGAGGAAGCTTAAATGCATATCACTAAGAAAAAGAAGCCAACCTGAAAAGGCCATGTACTATATGTTTTCAAATATATGACATTTTAGAAAAGGCAGAACTATGGAGACAGTAAAAAAATCAGTTGTTTATAGGGTTTGAGAGATGGCAGAGATTAATAAGAGAGGGGGAAGATATAAAAAGGATTTTTAGGGTAGTGAAAGTACATTGTATAATACTACAATGATGGATACACATCATTACACATTTGTCCAAATCCATAGAATGTACAACACCAGGAGTAAACCTTGATGTGAACTATAGACTTTGGGCCACTATGATGTGTCAGTGTAGGTTCATGCTTGAGAAATAATATAAGTTACATTCTGGTAAGTGATCTTGATAATAGGGAAAGTCTATTCATGTGTAGGGACACAGGTATATGGGAAATCTCTACCTTCCCTTCAGTTTTGCTGTAAATCTTACACTGGTCTAAGATGATAAAGTCCTAATTAAAAAAAAAAAAAACCAGTGGGTGAGCATTACTCATCAACAATGGTTGAAAGGCCACCTGACATTCAAAATTTTCCACAAGCTGGCTCAAACTTACTATCTAACTTTATATTAGCTTTTTTCATTTCTATACAGCCAAGTTGTAATACTTTCTCTGAATTTACTCATGTACTGTTTTTTCCATTGAATATAACATCTTCACATTTTCACTTATATGAATCTTACCTCTTCTTTAAGGTTCAACTCAAATTACATTTTATCCATAAAGGCTTTTCTTATCCTTCAGTCATAAGCAACCTCTCCTGATCCTGAAATACTCTAGGGTTTTATTTGTACCTCTTATATAAGTCATTGCTTTTCAGATTCTTCTGCTAGTTATATCATTTATAACTTCTACCTATTTTGATAATGAAAGTTTCAAGGTGCAATTATGTATTTCTATTTTTTTGTTGTCATAACATTTATAGTATATATATTTTTTCAATAAAATATGATTGAGCTAATGAATTAGAAATGACATATCCAAGTACATTTTAAAATCACAATACTGCTAAAGGGAGGAAATCAGTGAATATATAGTCAACGTAGCTTTGGAGTTGACCACTCTATGCTACGATTTATGTATGCTTTCTATGAATTTTTAAAAATCATTATTCTCACCAAGTTTCTCAGCTAATTAGGACTTTTAGAAATCACCTCAAATCCAATCTACTTTTCAAATAGATTAAGCCACTGAGGTTAAGAAATATTAAGGCACTTGCAAACATAACTTTTTTTTTTTTTGACAAGGAGAAGTCAGCACCAAGAATCTCATATTCCAACATCCACTCTCATGAGCTGTCCACTAGTTGTCAGTCTCTATCTTTCTGGTGGCCCAACTCAGAACTGGATGTTTAATAAATGGGTTCTTTTTTCTGCTCTGAGGTATATTTTACCTATATTTTCAAAAATGTAATTAAATGACCTTTTAGTATATTTGTTGAGCTATGCAAACATCACCATAATTGACTTTTCATTCAATATAAATGAAATCATACAATATATTGTCTCTTATGACTGACATTATAATTAGTATGTTTTTGAGTTTCAACTATATTGTAGTATTTATCAGCAGCTTGTTCCTTTTTATTGATGACTAGTTTTCAATTTTATGGATGTATAACATTTCATCTGCTTTTTAAGAGCTAGAAATGAAATATACTGGATTGTGCATGGTTTATGTTTAACTTTTTTTTTTTTTTTAGACAGAGGGGAAGGGAGTGAAAAAGAGAGGGAGAGAAAAATTAGTGCCTGGTTGCCTCTTGCATGCACCCCGCTGGGGACCTGGCCCACAACCCAGGCATGTGCCCTGACTGGGGAATCAAACTGGCGCCCCTTTGTTTCGCAGGTGGACACTCAATCCACTGAACTACACAGGTCGGAGCTATGTTTAACTTTTAAGAAACTGCCAGACTGTTTTCAAGATAGCTTGAAATTTTACCTCTCCATCAGCAAAGTATGAGAATTCTTGTTTCTCCAATCCTCAACAACATGTTTTATTTGTCTTTTTATTTTAGCCATACTAGGGCTATGAAATGCTATCTCAGTGTCATTTTAATTTTAATTTCTCTAATGACTAATGATGTCAAATATATGTCATATGCTTATTGGACATTTATGTATCTTCTTTGGTGATTATTCAAATCTGTTGCCTTTCTTTTTCCCACTGTTTTTTAACCTTGTTATTATTCCATGGTTTCTTCTTTTTTAATTCTAGATACAAGTAGTGCCTTTAAAAATTATCGAAATGTTGTTCTTTAAACATTGCTGTGTGTATTACTTATCTAAATCCCAGACTATACCTGGCTGGTGTGCCTCAGTGGATTGCATGCCGACCTGAGAACCAAAGTGTCGCCAGTTCAGTTCCCAGTCAGGGCACATGCCTGAGTTATGGGCCAGGTCCCCAGTAGAAACCATGCAAGAGGCAACCACACATTGATGCTTCTTTCCCTCTCATTCTCTCTCCCTTCCCCTCTGTCTAAAAATATGTAAATAAACTATTTTAAAAATAAATAAATCCTAGACAATACTTGTTACTTAAACCATTTGTTGATAATGAAGAATAGCTTATGCTACACCTATAATATGGCATGGTGACAATGAAGGGAGACAAACCACTGACATCAATACTCTGAAGAATCTCACACAATACTCATTATTAGCCCAAGACTACTGCCATCTGAAAGTTAATGAGACAAAGAATGTAAATTTTTGTCTCACTCAATTTAATCTCAAACCCAAATCCTTTGCTTGTGAACTTTCTTCAACTCTTACAGGTAAACTAAACTTCATCTTTTATCAGACTATATCTTTCATTTTTTGCAATCTCCTATTTCATTAATTCCAACAACCACTCTAGATATATTGTGGCTCCTTAGCTTGCCAGTTTCAGTATTTCTAAATCTTTTCTTTAAAATAGTTTATTCTTTCTTCTGTTTTTACTTCTCCTAGAACTCCTGGTTTATCCTTCCTTAGCTTTTAAAATTCTAACTTATTGGAAAATTTTTCCGTATAATGTTGACCTGAATCATTGCAAAGTCACATTTCTCATTTGTCTACTTTGCTTCCCTCTTCAATTAAAACTGGTTTAGTAATTTGTTTTGTCCCACCGGATGTGGCAGAATTAACATGGTTCAAATTTCAGATCTTAGCAATTAAGAGATGTTACAGATTCCATATGTGCTCATTCGGATCCCTAAGACTACCTGCTGTGAGAAAGCACAGGCTGCTGGAGCATAGGAGGCCATGTGGGTGAGAATCGGGACAACCCAGATAGATGACAGCCAGCACGAAATGCTACCACTGATGAATGTTAAACTCTCCAATCCTATCAAGTTTCCAGGTAACTGCAGTTGAATAATTGATTCGAGGTGATATCAGTAGAAGAAATGTCCAGACTGCCAATCCACAGCATCATAAATGATAATGACTCTACCATTGTTTTAAATCACTAACTTTTGGATTAATTTGTTATACAATAATAGATAACTGATACATTAATAATCAAGGTTCTTCATCCACCATCTTCTTTGACTCCTCCTGGTCATTTTCATTAATATCTTTATATATTTTTTAAAACCAGTAAATAATTATTTTTCTGGAAAATCTGTTGATTTTATTGATAGAATTTTAAGAATTCTTTCTCCTATTAATTATGTCTTATTAAATTTATAAACCTATGATTTCCTTTATGTACACATTTGTTTTAGTGCAGACATATCCTTTCCTGACTGATGCAATGAAGGTAATAGCCCTCCTTCTCTGCTATTTCTCTACTTTGTATAAGCTTCCATGATTGTATTGTTCACTTTCTATCACAACTTTAGGAGTTTGCTTATCTATCTGTATTTTTTGGTTATGAACTTCCTGTGGTCAGAGATTGTGTCTTGTCAACCTAGGTATCCCATGTGCCCACACTCTGCTTGGTACAAATTCAGAACTAAGTAAATGTTTAGTGAATCAATGAATGGACAAATGATGTATCAATACAATTAGTGATTAATACAGCAAAGGAAGGACTAAATGATTCCCTTATTTAAAAATACCTCCTTAATTTGTTAGCTTTTTATTTCTTCTCAAAATATCTCTAGAGACATATACAAAGAGATGTGCCATTTTTATTGTATTTTCTTTTGTGTTTCTTTTTCTTTCCCAGATTTTAATGTCTTGGGTTGTGGGAACATAATTAATACTACGGTATATTTCCTGGAGACAAGCGGTTTCAGCCTTGACTACCTGCTTCCACGTATTTGATCATTTTATTCTTAATTTCTTCTACCTAAAATTTATAGAGCTATGTGAAACATTTACTCCGCATAGTTAATACTGTTGGTTTTAAAGACTTTCTGACACCTGGCATTAGTGGAAACATCACAGTTTCTTATAGAAAAAGGCTAGAAATCTAGGAATAAGTACTAATGTTATTGTTCGCGAAGATAAACCTTGATTGCAACAAGCCCCTCATCCCCATCCATGGATGCTAGTGAAGATTTAACTTTTATGTAAGAAATGTGGTTACTGCCAAGATTCTACATATTTATTTCTGTTATTCAGTTAACTCGGTTGTTGAAATCATGGCAGTTATTTCTGGTCCAAGGATGCCTTATTCTGTCCAGGAAAATCTGTTTCTTTTGCAAAGGGATTCAACACTTGTATCAGAAAAACTATTTAGAGCATGGGCTCATGGTCAAGGATCAATAGCAATAGTGTCCTACAGGAACAGTGACAAACCTTATTCTTGTTCAAATAATTTTAATTTTCTAGACTAAGAAATAGATTTTTTTCAAATTGAGTTTTCTATACTACTATGTTTCCACTGTGTGACATGAAAGACTTTATATAAAACAGCATATTTCTATACATTTATATTTTTCTAGGGAGTGGGTTGCTTGTGAATGTTTGGTATGTGAAACTAATGAAGTCCGAAAAGACTTTCCATCTTTTAATTAATCACTTAATATTATACATTTTTATATATTATTGAAGTGTACTTGTGAGATTAGTTCCATAATTAACAACTCCCATTTGTTGTACTTGGGACTGCTGTTTTATTGCTCTGGTAGAGACAAATACTAACTAGAGCAACTGCTACATTTATTACATGCCATCTCTGAAGATTTACAGTAGGCTGTTCTCCAAAAAACCCAGTGAGAAACCAAAAGTGCTTTATTCTTTGTATAATTGCCAGAAATTTTTATGTTAAGTAATTTTTTATTATTTTAAGAGGTTTTCTATGTAATTATTTAATAAATAGATTTGTCAAAGTTTATAATTTACATTAATGAATAAATATTGGAAACTTACTAACTTTAATATCTTTTAAAAGTTATAATCTAAGAGATATGTTTTAATGTAAAAATAAATGATACATAACCATCTGAGTTTTGTGTGAATGTGTGTGTGTAGAAGAACAAGTGCTAGTTGTTAAGAAGAGTGGATGATAATTCAAATACACTTTTACTAAAAGAATAAAAATTAACTTCAGAGTTATACCAAAGCAAGTACTTCACCCAGTTGTGTTTTGTTCTTTTTTTGTTTGTTTGTTTATTTAGTTTTATATGAGCACTTTGGGCAAGAAACATTTGGCTGATTCAAAAAAAACTTTAATGCTTCAAAAAGAAGTCTGAAAACATTTGCAACTTGTACAAACCTTCCCCTGATTCAAAGCAACCACATCTTTGTGGTCATTTTGCAAACCAGACCACATTCAACTCACTGTGCAATTTATTTAACAGATTCCCTTTAATGAAACTCTGTATTCAAGCAGAATTAAAGAGTACTCACACAAAAAATAAATCTGTCTAAACAATAACATTTAAATAAATAAATAAATAGCCACAGTGATAACCACCAGAGGATATACTAGATTAAACAAATGATGTCTTTAGAAATCTTTCTTCTTAAACAACAAAAAAAATTGCTGATACATAAAAATATATTACTTGTATTAATTAAATGCTCAAATAATTATTTGGAATTGCCCAGCATAATAAAAATTAAAAAGTTCTTACATTTCACAAGGCAGTTAACTTTGTGGGAAACTCTGTACTAGGCTAACATTTCTTCTTAGAATTAATAAAAAATGTATGCACTCCTTGCAGTTAACTTTACCATAAATTAAGTTACAGTGGGATTGGAAGTCACTACTTCCAATTGGATTCCTAGTTCACTGAGCATGTCTGCCCTCCTTAATCAGATTTTCAATCCCCTGAAATCCTTTTCTGCAGAGGTCAGACCCACTAAGTCCCAATAACAAAAATAGACATGCCAGTGGAAGAATTCTACAGATTTCAAGAAACACAAATTCACATTAAAACCCATTGTTAGAATTACTGTAGAATGAGATTCTATTTTTAGATCTCTTGCCACTTTCAATACATGTGTATGTGTAACCTAGGGTGCTCCAGCAATTAGAGTAGTTAAGATGTCTTAGATGATCCCAAGGAAGAAAACGTTAGTAGATTTTTTGAATTTGTAACTCCTGTTCTAATGCTCTATTCTTTCCCTAGATATCAAGCACATATTTTTCTTATTAGAGATGTTTTGGGAGGGTAGGTCATCATATTCCTGTCAAGATCGCCCCTTGTCATGAGTCAGAATCATCCAGCTAATCTCTAGTGATTTCCTTCAAGCACACTGTTTCACTAGAAAGATATTTACACTAATTTTTAACCCCAGTATTTCTTTCCTCAACAGAAAATTCTTGAGAAACACTTAAAATGCTTATGTTCCGGTGATGTGGAATGAATTAAAATTAAAGACAGAAGGTCTCGTATGATGTGTATTTTCTTCAATCCAAAAGTGGCATTCAAAATATTCATATTTCACTGCCAACTTTAATATTAAACCCTAAAACCATGAAATTTTCAGTGAACTTAACCTGATCCTATGGCTGCATAGACATAGGGCAGGTTAGAGAGCTATTAGTCATTAACAATTTACCACGATGATTAGATTCTTGTAACATAAATTTAGAGTAAAATCATCCTGTTTACTTCATACCTATTTCTCAGAAAAGGAAGTTAGAGTACATATACATATACGGTAACCCAATATGTGAAACATTAGGGAGTTTTGAGAAATTCCTTTTTTCCCCAAGTGTATTCTCTTATTTTATATGTCTAAAAAGGGTTGCAAGACCAAGAGTTGTGATGAAAGCAACCAGGATTTCTCAGGGAAAAAAAAAAAAGTAAGGGAGAGGAAAATAATATACAATGTTTTATATGAAGCATTAACTTTCCTGAAAATACATAATATAAAGCACAATTCCTCATATAGTTTAAGCTGTTATGCTCTTTTCCTTATTAGAAATTAGAAATGCAGCTATAATAACTGTAACAGTTATGGAATAAAAACTGGAGTTTTTATGCATTGTTTATAACTGCAAATTTTTCACTATTTAAATATCATTTGTTATCCTGGGACCAGAATAATTTACTTAGATCTTTTGTAAAAACATTTTCATTATTTATGGTCATAACAGCTTAACATTTCTATCAAGTAGATCCAAATTAAATCAAAGCTTTATAAAATTATGATTCATGAGTAGTTTTTATGTAAATTTTTTTCAGAGAATAATTTCTCTTTAACACATTAATTTTATGTTTCTGATAGCCTTCCAAATAAGATCTAGCACATAAGTAATTTATTGGTTCTTCCTTGTGGGATCTCAGTCCCTAGTACAGTACCTGTCATGTTTGTGCCTCCCTTAGTGGTTGATGAATAAATACATGATTACTGTCTTCAAACTCAACTACACCCCTCCTTTAAAGACTCAGACTTGTATGTGAAATCTTACTTCAAACACCTTTTTTTTACTTTGCATCTTAGAGGGAAAAAGAACCATAGCAATTCTAGGTTAGAGGAAAAAAAACTAGACAACACAGTGAGGGTAACAAAATAATGTATTCGTGAAAGGACAAAGATATTTATAGTTTGCAGAAAGGATTATACATATGAGTGGATAATGATTATATAAATGATGTCAGATTCCCTAGACACAAAATAAGTGAACCAAACATCCTATATTAATCCTAAAGAAGCTCATAAAATAAAGTCTAATTATTCTCAGGTATCATCAGACAGATTCATTCTGGCATGTCTTTACTTTTCCCAATTTCCTTGATCTTTGACACTTTTTAGTATGACAGTTATTCTTTTACTTTCTAATGAGCTTTTACATCTTACTACTATGTTTTCATGTTTATAACTATGATTTTAAGAAGATATTCCATATACACTTGTATGATTAATATGATTGATAATGATTAATAATACATTAGCTATTATTACTCAATTTTCTTTAAGGATAATAAAACAAATGAAAATTTTTTTCTCATCTTATATTTAGTTAGGATTATATTACTACCATTTAACTTAAAATAGTGTTTATAGGAAAACATTATATATACAAAAGTCATTTTAAAATAAGATAGATAAAATGCTTAGAAAGTTTATTCCCGATGTATATTTTATTATTTCATGACACAATTTTTACT